>JANAVB010005637.1:0-149265 GCA_029216955.1 Iris pallida | reverse complement strand
TCTTTATTGTTTCTAAAGTACACCTACCAAATATTACTGTTCTAGCCACAATATATATCCTACTATCCTTCTGGTGAGCGGAGGGGTCACTACTCCTGAGCAGCAGACTAATATCTATATGAAACTGATAGTCAAAATCAACAGAGATTTAACTATAAAGGGTTACTAGTCTAATGTCAACTAGACTACCAAGCCGATCACATAACGCTTTAGTATCTTGAGGCACTGTTTATGTTTACATTATATATCAGATATTCCTGTACTGCTTTACATTCCAGTATTTTATATCCTGACATGATATCCAATTTTACATATACTGTTTATTTCCAGTCTTGATATTTCAACTTGTATTCCATATAATTGTCTCTTATATATTGTCAATTCATTTGAACTGTTGTTAGTTTATGTATTCGTTCCCATCCTGACTGGATACATTGACAAAATTTTAGTAATTGCTATACCCCATATTGTGACTACAAGATGATGCTAGCTGAGCGGATCTCGATATTCTTTCATGTGAGTTGTCTCCAGGAGTTCTAGACCTGGTAGTTGTTTTAATTTGTTATTTTGTCTCCGATACATTCTTATCTCATATGATCTTTTGTAGATTCTAGTTGTTATAGTGATACTGTTATCTCTTCTTATTCATATCTTCTTAGATGCTTGTGATTAGAGTACATATTGTCGTTATAGATCATCTAGATGTTGTAGATAGTGTTGGGTACATGACAGCGTTCTACCGTCAATACCACGGCGTAGGTTGGGCTGGCCTATGTACTCGTGTCCGAATATCCGGGTGCAGGCCGTGACATTTTTTGGTGGCCCATGTAGGTCAGTCTTTACAACTAATACAAAGTCGTGGTAGTACTTAGGCTTAGCCGTACTACTGCGAGCCTGCCCTAGGATTGGATTTGAATCATGGAATATTTTAGGATTTTGGTACTCAATCATATATTAGGATCTCTTGATAGATTCCAGGTATGACCCCTGAGAATCTTATTTCGAAACTATATTGAGTCTATTCTCATTTCGCTCTTGCTTATCCTGATTTTCGAAACACCTATCCGTTGTCTAACCCTATTCTTGCATGAAGATAAGTTTTATGGACCTAAAGAGAGCTAGAGCTAGAAAGTGAAGTTGAATTTATACCATTTAGGTTGAAATTTGTTTTAGATCATATTAAAAGAATTCTGAATTTTGACCTAGATAATATCTTTGGGACAACCCTTGAGGATCTCACTAAATTTTACCTCGAATCTGTTTCACTTGTCTCCATTTATCCTTCCTTAATTGTTGTTGATTTTGATTCCTGATGTTCGTTGTTAACTTTGATCTTGCATCAAGATAAATTTTATGGATTGAATTAAGGTATATCCTGATAACGTATTTGATGATGACAGTGAGGAAGGTAAATGTCTGCTTTATTTATGGATTTTAAAATTTATCGCATCTATACTAGCTAGCATAACAATAACATAGAGCCTGATTTTGGATATACTTATCCTAGTTATAGAATTTAGAATTTCTTACGGCTATACCGGTTGGCGTGGTAAGAATTCTAGATAACATGATTTTAGGGTGTATACCTTAGTTATGGACTCTATTGTTTCTTGCAGCTATGCTTATTGGTGTGGCAAAAATTCTGGTAATATGATTTCAGGAAGACATGTATGGTTGTCAGATCATATCTTAAATTGGTTCACTTCGTTAAGACCAGATGAGCAAGAACGAATTCTTACCATCATTCTTCTCCGTCTTAATTAACTCTGTCATATCTACAACCACAACTAGGATTATAGGTTCTCCAGGACTCTCCAGCATGATTGTTCTAATGCTATCTTTTTCGACATGATTGCTTTTATGTTCCATCTTTTCTTTGATTTGACTAAACTCTTTTCAGTGGACCCCTCGAGTAATTATAAATCTCATTTTTTTGATAATTGTTGGAAATGCCTTATGGATTAGTCCAAAGAAAAGTTCAAAAGGTATATTTATCCTTGTATTACGAAATCATGTGTTTTCAACAGAGAAATACTAGCGAGGCATGACTTCAGGTAACGACATCATGGTTAAATATGTTTCTCGAATTCTACTTGGACCACTCCTTATGCATTTTGACTGACACCTTCTCCTTTATTTTACAAAAAGTTAGTTTGGAAATATTTCATAGATTTAGCCAAAATAAGTTTAAGAACCTATATTATCTATCATGGTAGCTGTGCATTGCAGCCATCCGTCGTATTATGGAACAAGAAAGTTAATCGTGGCCAGATGCACACTAGTACAATAGTAACTTCATATGACATAACCATGGAGGTATATGGTTCTCGAGTTTTACTTTGACTGCATCCTATGCGTCTCATTGGCCTCATACCGTTCTTAGTGATCTTTCGAGAAACTTTTATGTCTTGCTTGACCCTTAACTTGTTTGGATAATAAAATGGAATGCACGACCCAGTCTTAGGCCCTTGTTACCTTCTATTTAATAGATGACTGAAATAGCCAAAACTCATTAACAAATTCTATAGTATAAATAATATGTTATTATGTGATTGTGATGAGTACATTTTCTTAGAGATTTTTAGGTTAAGCTTGTAGGACAGTTTCAAATGACTGACTATAGTAGACTTAGAAACCATTAAAAAAGATTCCACAGGGTAAAATGACATTATTTATAAGGACAAAATCTTGTTGAACCTGAACCAAAATAATTGTAGAGATAAACAGAATATATGATCATAAGGGTAGCAGAATGAGTACTCTAGCTGTATTAGCAACATGCTTTAGCTTGACCTATTGGATGATTTTAATTTCGAGAACGAAATTCTTATAAAGTGGGTAGGATGTGAGCCCCCTGAATTTTATGGTTTATTTTAAAATTTTCTAAATGAATTATATTCAATACATATTTGATTTTAATTATTTTCATTATTAAATGTTATTTTTTGTGACTTTGATTTCAGGAGCGTCAGAGATGTCAATCTCTTAAACTTTCTTCATAAGTTTGTAGTAGACAAGAATATCTTTATTTTGATATATTATGTCACACTCAAACTTGTTCTCTTATAATATATTTGTATCACACAACTTTCGGGTCATTTTAGGCCATTTGATCATTTGATAGTTATTAATAAATTTCTACTTTTATCTTTGATTATCATATGAATGTTGTCGTGACTTTTAATTTAGGAGCACAAGACTAGTTGTTTCTCAAAACCAACTTCACATGCATGATCCATTGAAGACACCCATGACCTTCGTGTCCCATTCAGACACACCATCTTGTGCTTCATTTGCATCGCACAACTTTCCTCACACAATACCCAATCTAAATTCATCCCACGGTGTCACATTTATTTTTGACTTGAATTGAGGACCCCATTTCGACCCAAACCTGTCGACCCAAAATATGAACACGATCCACATTAAGTCTACTACCCACATGACACTTGTATCCCATTCAATTGAGCTCCCATATGCTACTTATTTATTCGTGAACATAAATGACTAAATTAAGCCCATTATTACACTAAACCCGATTTTGACCCGATCCGACTCATTTGTGCCAAACCCAAGCTTCATGTTACCCCGTCATAAATACGTACACACTCATCCCCCTACAAAACACCAAACACCTAGTGTACCCACTCAAATATTCAAGGACGACTCTATTTGGACAAATTCCTAAATATGACCTAATATAGCTACACTAAATCCTAGCCGTTGGTTTATTCTTCATCAATCCACACCACTCATCCATCATGCAACCAACACCAACACCTAGGATGGCCGTCCCTAACTTCCAAGCATTTCTTCTATTTTTTTAAACAACTCTCTTTCTCTTTCTATTACACTCACAGCCAATACCCCCTCTCTCACTTAACATCTCTCTCCTACCAATGCAACAGAAACAACCTCCCCTGGTCGAGCAACAGCTCCTTCTCCCTACTCCCTAGGCGGACCACATCATCTCCACTCCTTTTTCTTCATTTCCTCCACTTTTTTCCTTCATCACCATTACCATCACCAACTCCTCCACCCTTGCCCGACCGACCAGGCACTACCAGCACACGGCCAGGCACGACCAGGCGTAGCCATGCTATGCACATATGTGTCGACGCATACGAAGGGCGCTGCAGCCGCACATGTACACACGTGAGGCTGTAATAGCAGCTACGAGCAGCAGCAGGAATACAGCAGCAACAGCAGCAGTAGCAGCGTGGGGCAAACACCACCACTGTACGTTGCCGCGGCCAACCACCGCCATCGTCGATGACCGACAACCCTTGCGTAAGCCTAGGGACCTCAGGCAAGCCCTCCAATACCACCTTTGTCCTCGACGTGAAACAGGCGATTTCTGCGTTTCACACATGATCCCGTTGTGACACGCGCATTCTGAAACTCAAAAATCGTACTCCGTCGCAGCGACTTTGTACATATTCTCTATGCAATCCGACTGTTGGATCGACTAATTCTTTTTTCGTCACAATCTCGATATATATCTCTACCTCCACCTCAAGTTTCAACCGTTAATTTGATAGTTTGATAGATCAAAATCGGCCGCCAAGTTGACGATTTAAATTGTATTATTTTTGGACAGTTTTATGGAGCCAACTTCGTCGACTCGTATCTCCGACATCGCAGCTCCGTTTGATGTACCACTAGTTCCTGTGCACAGCTGGTTTAACCATCTTCTTGTCTCTCAAGTTTCGTTTCATTGTGAGCTTGTTTGATTGGTTGAATTTGACGCCAAAGTTGGACGTCCGAATTTATAATTTTTAACTTGTAAAATTCTAATTTTGGACTTGGGACTCCGGATTCAAATTTTGATACCATCAGTAGACTCGTGGCGTTGTTCTAGCATGAATTCATATAAAGTTTGCTAGATTTGGAGAACGTGGTCTATGACACGTATTTCAATGCAAAGCGGACTGCACAGTCCGAGTCAACGGACCATTTGAGATCGGCTTATCGGAATCCAATTTGGATATACAGTTGAGTTCGTATCGTCATTCTGGACTCGCTGACATATACTTTGCTAGATTTAGTAGACTTTGGCTCCGACACGCATTTTCGTGCAAACCAGAATTCCAATGTACTGGTCAACGGATCATTTTAAGATCGACTCATCGGAATCCAATTCGGATATACCGGTGGGTTCGTATCCTCATTCTATTCATGGACATATAATTTGTTAGGTATAGTAGACTTCTATCCTAGCACATTTTTTGGTATAAAGTGGGTCCAACACCGATACCATTTTGATCCAAAATTACCTTTTGCCCTTGTATCCAAATTGGACTTTCGGATAAGCTATCCTAGCTAATTTGACTATTCTGGACATGTTGGTGATATTTGTTTCATCATCCAACAACGTCTGTAGATAATTTCTTTATGTATCACTATTAATTATAATTAATTCTTATTATGTTCGTATTTCGGAATTAGTGTAAAGAAACTGAGATCAATCCATACCAGTGATCTCATATCGCTGAAATTGATAAGATGACCATGTGGATCTCTATGATAAGATTGTTAACCTTATGGTTGATCCTCTTATCCCGATTTGTAAACTCTAAATGATTTTGGGTTTCTATTATTACCTAATAATATTTTGTAAATAAAATTATAGTTTCTAAATATTATAAATGATTTGCAGATAGATATGTATTTATAGTTATTATTTCCCTTAAATCGTAAGTCACGACTATTATAGTCATTTCCTATTTTCTCATCTATATTATCGTGCCAAATCTTGATTCTATACTGTTATATATAAAACTAGGCTATTTGGACTTTTCTGAACTTAGTGGATCTGCATGTGCCTTCATTTGGGAACATCTTGTAGAGCTTAGCATCATACCTATTTCGTGTCGACACGTTTGTGTCGTGCACGTCGACTACCAACTAAAATGAGACGAGTACATTCTCTGATAGTTTTCATTATCTTGATATCTACTATATCCGATTCATTTCTAGTGTTTTACTTGATTCCCAATACGATGGTACACGGACTAGTATACGTCGGATCCTGTCATGAGATGTCATTTCTGGATTACCATGGTATATTGGTACATTATTTGATCTTGTTTCCTGTACTTGTATGGACGCCAATTTCTAAGGTAATTTGCTACCCTCTTAGAGAATCCCGTATGTGAGACTCATGGATGGAGAGTTATTAGTGGTTAAGTGAGACTCGTCTCACAGTATCGGTATTTATATATGGATACGTATTTTGTATTGTATTTCATATTTTCTCGATTTTCGGAACGCTTTAAATTTTTTCCAAAGTATAGATTTTCTCTTGGCCGGCATACCGACGGTGTACCGAAGTATACCGATGGCATACCGCCCGGACAAATTTTGATTTATGATATTTTCGTAAATAGTATTTCTGATACTTTTATGAATAATGTTTCTGATATTTTTGTGAATAGTATTTAGATATTTGATGAATAGTATTTAGATATTTTCATGAATTATCTAATGGACAATTGATTTTCTTTCAATGGCTAGGATTGATCTAGAATGTGACATGGATCACGATCCAACGATCACGATTAATTCACCCCTTCTATATATATCCTATGAGTTTCTCTCTCCTCTTTTTTTTCTTCCTTCACCATTTCTCCTTCACTCTCTTCCCTCTTCCTCAATCCTAGGAAAGCTTGGCCTTGAGGCCTAGAGTGTGGTTTCGTGTCCCTCTTGGTGGTGGAGTAGAAAATTAGGCTTGGAACTTAACCTAGGCAAGTACATCTTGCTCAAAAGTGACATGATCATACTTTATTTTTGTTTTTCATAGAAACTAAAGTTTTCTTGGCCTATAATATACTTCTTTAAATTGTTAACAAGTTTAGTATATAGCACTTTTGGTTTTAATCGACAATATTGCGTAGATCTGAGTTTTTAGATATGATTTTCGAGTATTTTGAGGTATTGATCTATCAAATATTTTAATTTATGAAAACCCATACTTCCATGTTGTAGGAAATTCAATTCTATGCAATTTTGACTTTTGAATATCCGAATTTCGATTTAAAATAAAGTTTTTATGGCCGAAACAAGTTTTGGCAAAAATTTGGATTTTGTTGCTGTTTGGAAAATAGATATACCGACGTTATGCCGAAGTATACCGATGGTATGCCAATTTTTGCACTAGAAACTTTCTGTCTTTAGGCCGGAATATCACCGGTATGCCGCCGTATATCACTGGTATGTCGTTTTAGGCTGATTTGAGCTGTTTTTACCGGTTTTTGTCCGTTTTTGATATCTTCTTCGATTGTAATGAACTTTTAACATGATTAGATGACCTTGGATAGTTATAGAATGATTGTACACCCTATATACATGACACACTTATGTTCATATTTTTTTATGTCCAGATTATAGATAGTGGCCTGTCTTGGTGCACTCCAGATTACTGTATATGCCTAGCTCAATTTAGTGGCTCGTAGTAGTGCACTCATGTACTGATTTTCTCGATTGAATTCTAGATTGAGATTTGATTCCTGATTGACTTCTAGATTGAAATTGAAAGCATGTTCTTTATTGACACCGTGGATTTAACTTGTTACATGGCTAATCTATTTGCATCTTGGCAATGGACAATCGAGTGTGAGTATTATCTATTGTATCACGTATAATGTGCCAGAGTTATCTCGTAAATAAATTGTACCCGTGGCTCGTCATTATAGGACGATTCTTGAGTGTCCACGACTTGAGAATTGAAAATAAATGTTATAGGTAATTGACTAGTAAACTCATTAGATCATTGGAAGGGAAGGACACTTCATGCTACCGCGTACTCGGATCGCTATGGGCCCCACAGTGGCAGAGATAACCCCGATTGGCGTGGGCCCTGTCCACTATTGATTGAGTAGATGTTTATCTACTATTGATATGTTATTGAGTAGTTGTTGTTTATCTACTATTGATATGTTGTTGTTTTGGATTAGATGTTTATCTACTATTGATTGAGATTGTTCGGTTGATTGTATTTCTTTTCTTCTACCGTCGTCGCCCCCTTGGCCATCCGAGTTACTGCAGCGTAGGTGGTAGTGAAGTTTCTTAACTTGCATACTAGTAAATTGGATTATGATAACCCTAGCTAGTTAATGATATCAAGCCGTAGTCAATGATTGGCCATGCACTTTTGATTGTGTGTTACCTTATATGCTCTTGTGTCGGTGAGTGGCTAGAGGCTAATTTCTGCTAGGGAAAAGATCTGTAACCCCTGTCCTTGTTTGGTTTGAGGGTTGTAGCTCCGATTTCTAGTAGTTCCTAAATCCCTTGTTGCTTATCGGATTATTCTGTTCCATAGCTATATTGTTCAGTATTTCCATTCAGTCATTTATATTCTTGAGATACGTGTATTGGTACCGCACTAGTCTCAACCCGTATTTATTTACTTATGTCATTATGTTATTGTATTATTGTTGGGTTTTGTCGTGCACCTCGAGCTTCCTTATGGTACTTGCTATTTGGGGCCTGACCCTACTGGTTTTGTTTGGCCAGATTTACCGCTGGAGCCCGAGGATTCTCTCTACCTTTCTCTGGATGACCTGCCGTCGGCTTAGATCTGCGGTTGTTCCTCCTTGCGAGTGGGTTCCTCTTCTTACCACTTGCGATTCATTTTATTTTGGTGGTGTTAGCTAGGGCATGTGTTAGCCCTATTATTTTGAGACTTTCTCTGACTTCGGTCAACATGATGTATTATATTAGATCTAGACTAATATAGTTATTATGTATATTGGTACTTTGCTAGTATAGCATTTGTATTCACTAGCTTCATGATCATGTATGATACAGTATTTTGGGACGCCTCTTTACTTTCATATTTGATATACTCTTGATACTTGTTGTTGTTGGATTGAGATAGGATTTGTACGACCATAGGAGTCGTCGTGGCATGCTAGAGTCTTTCCACTTGTCTTCTAGACATCTTTGATCTTATGTTGGGGTAATGGCGTACTCTAATACACGTAGCTGGCTTTGTTTCGCCCCTACTTTCCAGTATTCTGGTTCTGGGGCGTGACAGGTTATGTGATCAATACTCCTTCTGTATCCTCTTGTTCACTTGTTCATAGCTCCACCCTCACTGTACGTAGGGTGTAGCTTGACCTGACACTTGTCACGACCCGATCCCAACTATTTGGGTCTAGTCGGATCATGCCCAGCCTGCACCGTTGTTGAGACGGCGGCAGTAAGCTGTTCAGTAGCAGGTAACCATACAACAATACTATATTTGTCACAACTCAACATTCGAAAATTTAAAACTTTATTAAACTTTTACATGAAATAAAAGATACAACTTAAACCATTTTTTTTTATACATCATGAATAAAAGAAAACCCTAGGCAAACAGCTCAGCAATCTCGAATTCCTCGTCTTGGGATCGCGTAACAAAGCCTCATCATTGATACCTAAAATGTTGGGTCTCCAGTCAGGAGGAGGCAGAAGAACGAAATATGCATCTCATATCTTAAATAGTAATTGGAAAGTGCAGGATAAACAGTTTGAAATAATGATTTTCAGCAGTTTAAAACAGTTCAGTGTGTTTGAATATGCAAACGTCTATGACCGGCTTGGGTTGATCAGTAGTATCCTAGCGATACGATATGGCTTATCCCCGTGTGTGAGAGGGGTAAGCTAACACAGTCAGTTCAGTAGGGGCTTTGGTCATAAACGTTTACATTATTCCCCCAGTCCCAGATTCAGTAACAGTAACAGTCGGTAGAGTTCCGTGCCAGCAGTGTGGTTTAACATGCATCTTAACTTTACTAAATAAAATACAGGAATACACAAATCGTAACTTGCCTTGTATTAGATTGACTGGAAGAACAGTTCGGTACCGAGGAGGACGTCAGGTCCGACTTCGAGTTCCTACAGTTGAGAACTCGATTTAGAATCCTGAAAACCAGACTAAGTGTGCTAGTTGCAATCTCTAGTAGTCATGTCCTAGTCAAGTTTTAAGTTGTTTTAATCTACAGCTAACGGTTACGTCGCAACTACGTGCGTTGATTAAGTCGGTTAATTGGTTTATTTGGAAAATCCCGAAAATCAAGTACAATTTAAAAAATCGCGAGAATCAATTATGATTTGGAAAACTTTGTGTTTGTAATATTAAAATACAATTTCTTTTTAGTGATAATCTGTGAGTTAACATTATTTTATTCATTTTAGCTAACTTCGAATTAAACCGTAAATTACGTCCTAAACTACGAATATGCAATCAACCCAAAATCCACCCAAATCACATCCACCAGAAAAGAAAAGAAAATAACTACGCTACTCAAATACATGGGCACAGCTACTGGTCCTAGGATGGGCTTATGCCCGATACATTTTTTTTTACATTAAATAAGAAAATGACAGAATTAAATAATTAAAATGCGGGAAATTAGAAGACTATAATAATTAGCCTAAAAATAAAATAATTAAAATAAAGGAAACTAGGAGTCTCAGACTCGGTCCATTTTCTCAAATTCGGTTTATGCCTCAACGTCCGGTCGGACCGGTGCGTTTGCATTTCGCCGGGGCCCACAGACCGGTACGGTCGTCGCCCAGAAATCGGTTTTATAAATCGTTTTCGAAAGCCGGTTTGAAGTCAAATAAAATATAATTTTCGTAAAAATTTGGGCAGCACTTCCTCTATTCCGGGATGAACCCAAAACTGGGAAAGTGCGCCGAAAAAAACCTGCAATTAATTTCCAACCCGAATAATCCACCAAAAATAACCACCAAATAATTCCAACACCACAACCATAATTTCCAACCCACAGAATAGTTCCCGAAAAGTCCGGGAAAAATCTATCCAAACCATGCCAACCCAGCAAGTAAAACACAGGTAATTAAAATAACGCGGCTAATCGAAAAGTAAAGCACAGCTATCCGGATTCCCAGGAGGGAACCGGGGGACCAATTTCATCATCGACTCTACGGGGAGGGACGAACTACTCTGATTATCAGAAGTTACCTATTTCCGTTGGCGGGGAGCCGCGGGAAAAACTCGGGAAAGAATCCGAACAAAGTCGGCAGCAAGGTAGAAGTCCAATCCCGCGGGAAAAATCCACGGGGACAGCAAGAAATCCTCAGAACAGCGCTGGACAGCAGGTTCGGCCGCGGGATTGCTGACAGCGGCGGGAGTTTGCTGCTGGCAGCGGGCGGATGGCCTAGATCTGGCCAGACAGGGGGCTCCGGACACGTGGGGTGCGCGGAACAGCGGCGGAGGGTCGCCGCAGCGCTGGTCAGCGGCTCGCGGAGACGGGATCGGCCGCGGATTGGCCGGACGGAGTCGCCGAAGGCCGGGGGCAGCGGGGAAATGGCGGGCGGAGTTCGGCGCCGGAGAGGGGGCGCGGGCAGAGGGCGGTCGGCCGGCGGGAAGACGGCGGCGCGGGAGGCGCTGGAGGGGCTCGACGGCCTCGGGTGGTCGGCGCGGCTGTGCGGGACGGCAGCGGCCGGCAGAGCCGAGAGGGGCGCGCTGGGGATCCAGCGGGGGCCGGGTCGGCTGCGGGGCGACCGGATCTGGGCGCGGCGGGAAGGGGGTCCCGCGGAGCTTGGAGAAAGGGAAAAAAGAAATTTGTGAGGAGATGGAGATGGGTTGGAGTTTATATAGGGAGGAGGAGAGGAAGTTACGGGAGGGGAAGAGGAAAAAGCCAGTGGAGTTACGGAAGGGGAAGAAGCTCGGCGGGTCGGGAGGTGAAGAGAGCGGTTTCCAGACCGAAAGTAAGAGAGGGAGAGAGAGTTATCTTTAGTGAAAAAAATCTTAATGTAATATAAAGCTTAACCTTTCCTTATAAATATATAAAAAATCACTAAATTTTTCTTTTCTTATAACCATTAAGAAGAAGTCAACTTCCTTTATTAAGAAAATCTATTTTCTTTTATAAACATTAAGAACAAGCTTCATAAACAAGTAAATCAATTTTTTTCTAAATAAAATTAATTTCTTTTATAAATAAAAAATACTTGTTTTATTATATTATATTCTTTTAAAAAATTCATAACAATTTTGTTTTTAATTTATAAAATTAATCCAAAATTAAATTCGAGCTCGGGAACGGGTAAAAATCCAGTTTGATTAATTTTAAGGAAAAACAATTAATAAATAATAAATACTAAATTGACTTGTAATAATAATAAAATCACATTTAACAACATATTAAAATATTATCGAAAAATAACGGATTTCACAACCTTCCCTCCTTAGAAAATTTCGTCCTCGAAATTAAAGGCAGGGTAGGAGAAACAAACAATTACGGGTACTACGACCGTAACTCAGGTCCAACAATAAGAATTTCCAAGGCAGTCATGGATGAGACGGTTTAGGGACAAGTTTCATTTATGGTGACATCCATGTAGAAAGAATACAAAAGCGAACCAAAGTACACGAGGTTGATCAGACCATCATGCACCGGTCCTGATTAGACAATATATTAGTGGGTGCACCCAATAAAATACCGTCATGATCAAGCTTGACAAAAAGATAGCTTGCAAAACTAGGCTAATTTAGCAGCATTGGTCAAATTTAGAACGGGAAAAAGAAAAGATAAGGAATAGGAGTTTAAGTGATGGTTCAAATTCTGATTTCTTTCTCTCTGACTAGACTTGCAACTGGTTTCTCTGGCACTGAAAGGTTGAGTCCAAACTTGAGCTCTGAATTATCCAAAATGTGACTCGGATCCGAAATGTAGCATCTGAGCTGTGACGTAGAAGACGTTGCGCACTCTCAAGATTAGCTGGTAGAGCTAACTGGTACGATATTTCCAACGCGTCTAAAACTTCAAATGGCCTGATGTTACTGGCCTCAATTTCCAGCTCCGTCAAAACTGATTGTTCCTCTGGTAGGAGAAACTTCACCAAATGCAATTTGGTCTTCCCAAGACCTACCAAATTCCAAGACGCAAAATCCCAATACATCTTCAAGCATCTGGATTGACCTCTCTGCTTGCTCGTCCACGGTACTCCATGAATCCGGTAGATGTGCTCGTGCAATGCTGCCAACTTCTTAGTGGATAAACCAACTTTGAAAGTGTGCTGACTTAGTCAGTCGGTTTATTAAAATCCAATTGGTGCCCTTCCCTCCTTGGGAACAAGGCAATCCTTACTCAAAGTTCATTGTTATATGCTTCTACTTCCACTCCGAATTGTCCAGCGGCTACAACAAACTCGTTGTTCTCTTGCTAAATTCCTCATGTTGACAAATTCACATCTAATCCTATACCGGGAATTGTCCTTTATTCCATAACACCAATCAATGGAGGCATATTCCGATACATCTTATTATCTCCTGAATTTATGGAATACTGCGACTGGTGCATTTCTTCATCAACTCGTTCCTCCGTTTGTCACCGACACGCAAAGTCTCGTATCTTCAGAGTTCCGATGCTGATCAATTAAAACCCTCAGTGTTCCTGCCAACACTTGATCTCTAAGCCTGCAAAGTGCCGTTTTGAAACTACGTCTCTTGATTTTGTCCTCGCCTCGAACTTCATCAATACTGAATCATCATCCAGCTCCGTCCTTCATCTCCAGGTAGTATAACCTCCAGTCCAAACTTCTCGATGTCTTCTAGCAGGTGCTAGTCCTTGGTTAAGAACTTCGCCATCAGTATCGACCAGTGCAACACGACCACATTAGCCTTACCTGAATGGTACTGCAGTTGATGTCAAATCCTTCTCTTTCAGCCATCTTCTTAGTCTAACATTCAGCCTTTCTGAGTGAAGACATATTTCAGACTTGTAGTCCGTATATATTTCACCCCTTTCCATAAAAATCATGCTTCAAGCTTCAAAGTAAAGATAATTGCAGCAATTCAAATTAGGCGTGGATGATTCTCTCATGAGTCTGTAGTTCTACACGTGTAAGCAATTACTTTCCCATGTTTGAAGAACACAACCCAGTCCTTTTCCAGAGGCATTACTGTAAATTGAGAACCCAGGTTCCTGCGGGTAGCGCAAGGATTGGTGTAGTGGTAAGTCTTCTTCAGCTCCTCAATGCCGCCTGGCAAACTTTTCGTTCAGATGAACTCTTCATTCTTCCAAGTGAGCTTCGTCATTGGTTCGGCAATCTTGACGAAATCCTTCACGAACTTCTGATAGTAGCCGGCCGAATTGAACTTGGGGTACATCACTCTTCGACAACAGCTATCTTCCATCGAAATTTCTTCTCTTGACAACATGGCCAAAATCCACCTTGTCAAAAATCCACGTTCAGATACTTACCATAAAACTTTTTCTTCAAAGTTTCCAGAACTTTCATCAGATGTTCTTCATGCTCTTCTTCAGTCTTCGAATATATCAGAAGGTTATCTATGGGGAAGATAAACTGATTCAAATACTCATGAAAATCTCTGTTCATGAGATTCATGAACACAGCAGAAGCATTTGTCAGTCTAACGTCCTGACCACAGAAAACTATCCTTACTTGGTATTTGAACGCCGCCTTTGGAAATGTCCTCTTTCCTGACTTTGGTTTGATGGTAGTCAAATCTTAAGTCAAACTTCGAAACACCCTAACTTTACACAAACAGATCAAACAGATCCTCGATCCGGGCAGAGGGTACTTGTTCTTTAGTGTCTGATAATTTGATGCACATCCATTGTTCCATCCTTCTGGGGCATATACAAGATAGATGCTCCTAAGGTAAAGTTCCACTCTGAATAAATCCTAAAGCCTTCAGTTCATCGATCTGGTCCTTCATCTTCTATGATCTTCGAGTCTGAATCATGCCTTATTGTAAGGGGCAGGGTCTGCTGGATAGGAAGAGGGTCCTTAGATTGTGGCCTAACAGGTGTTGCTGGCCTATGAGCTCTGGCTTGATAAACAGATAAGGGCAGTCCTTTACCCGATGTTTAGCAGATCCACATGCCAAACATTGTCCCAATCTTTTACGGCAACTAACGGTCTGATGACCAGGCCTCTTGCAGTAGTTACAAGCCCATAGTTTCTTACGACAAAGCTGCCGGAAGTAGAGTATTTGATGGGACCCAAATATCTTCAGGGGTATCCTTCCTAAGGCAAAAGTTCTGCTCTAACTTGGTTGGGGATAACTAAGGCTACATCATGACGTTCTTCATGTCTTCTCTCGTGGTATTCATCTGTTCCTGCTGGGCTTCATCTTGAGCTTTCTGGAACTCCAGGATTTCTTGAAATAGGACAACCATTTGGAAGATGATTGCTGGTACTGGTGGAGCAACAAAAATGGATACTCCACCAAGGAAATGCAACTCAGTTGAGATGAGGTAGGAATCGCCAGTGTAGTGAAATCTTCACTGGATGCATTATGCGGACGGTCAAACAGCCGCGAGGGGAAGGACCCTGGGCTTGGTTGAGGGGATGGGGTATAATCCGGAGATAACACCTCATCGCCAACAGGATTTGGTCTTGTCAATGGTCATTCTCTGGAAGGTTTAGGATGCAAACATAAGCAAGGTATCCTACCAGTCTATAATCAAACAAAAATATTTATTTATAATATATTTCGGTCCTATGTTGTGACAAATTGATGTTCTAGTGTTCTAATTGTTTCTAATATGTTTTCCTAAGTTGTTGTTCAGACCTGCATGGGCCACCACTGAAAACATGTCACGACCCGATCCCAACTATTTGGGTCTAGTCGGATCATGCCCAGCCTGCACCGTTGTTGAGACGGCGGCAGTAAGCTGTTCAGTAGCAGGTAACCATACAACAATACTATATTTGTCACAACTCAACATTCGAAAATTTAAAACTTTATTAAACTTTTACATGAAATAAAAGATACAACTTAAACCATTTTTTTTTATACATCATGAATAAAAGAAAACCCTAGGCAAACAGCTCAGCAATCTCGAATTCCTCGTCTTGGGATCGCGTAACAAAGCCTCATCATTGATACCTAAAATGTTGGGTCTCCAGTCAGGAGGGAGCAAGAACGAAATATGCATCTCATATCTTAAATAGTAATTGGAAAGTGCAGGATAAACAGTTTGAAATAATGATTTTCAGCAGTTTAAAACAGTTCAGTGTGTTTGAATATGCAAACGTCTATGACCGGCTTGGGTTGATCAGTAGTATCCTAGCGATACGATATGGCTTATCCCCGTGTGTGAGAGGGGTAAGCTAACACAGTCAGTTCAGTAGGGGCTTTGGTCATAAACGTTTACATTATTCCCCCAGTCCCAGATTCAGTAACAGTAACAGTCGGTAGAGTTCCGTGCCAGCAGTGTGGTTTAACATGCATCTTAACTTTACTAAATAAAATACAGGAATACACAAATCGTAACTTGCCTTGTATTAGATTGACTGGAAGAACAGTTCGGTACCGAGGAGGACGTCAGGTCCGACTTCGAGTTCCTACAGTTGAGAACTCGATTTAGAATCCTGAAAACCAGACTAAGTGTGCTAGTTGCAATCTCTAGTAGTCATGTCCTAGTCAAGTTTTAAGTTGTTTTAATCTACAGCTAACGGTTACGTCGCAACTACGTGCGTTGATTAAGTCGGTTAATTGGTTTATTTGGAAAATCCCGAAAATCAAGTACAATTTAAAAAATCGCGAGAATCAATTATGATTTGGAAAACTTTGTGTTTGTAATATTAAAATACAATTTCTTTTTAGTGATAATCTGTGAGTTAACATTATTTTATTCATTTTAGCTAACTTCGAATTAAACCGTAAATTACGTCCTAAACTACGAATATGCAATCAACCCAAAATCCACCCAAATCACATCCACCAGAAAAGAAAAGAAAATAACTACGCTACTCAAATACATGGGCACAGCTACTGGTCCTAGGATGGGCTTATGCCCGATACATTTTTCTTTTTACATTAAATAAGAAAATGACAGAATTAAATAATTAAAATGCGGGAAATTAGAAGACTATAATAATTAGCCTAAAAATAAAATAATTAAAATAAAGGAAACTAGGAGTCTCAGACTCGGTCCATTTTCTCAAATTCGGTTTATGCCTCAACGTCCGGTCGGACCGGTGCGTTTGCATTTCGCCGGGGCCCACAGACCGGTACGGTCGTCGCCCAGAAATCGGTTTTATAAATCGTTTTCGAAAGCCGGTTTGAAGTCAAATAAAATATAATTTTCGTAAAAATTTGGGCAGCACTTCCTCTATTCCGGGATGAACCCAAAACTGGGAAAGTGCGCCGAAAAAAACCTGCAATTAATTTCCAACCCGAATAATCCACCAAAAATAACCACCAAATAATTCCAACACCACAACCATAATTTCCAACCCACAGAATAGTTCCCGAAAAGTCCGGGAAAAATCTATCCAAACCATGCCAACCCAGCAAGTAAAACACAGGTAATTAAAATAACGCGGCTAATCGAAAAGTAAAGCACAGCTATCCGGATTCCCAGGAGGGAACCGGGGGACCAATTTCATCATCGACTCTACGGGGAGGGACGAACTACTCTGATTATCAGAAGTTACCTATTTCCGTTGGCGGGGAGCCGCGGGAAAAACTCGGGAAAGAATCCGAACAAAGTCGGCAGCAGGTAGAAGTCCAATCCCGCGGGAAAAATCCACGGGGACAGCAAGAAATCCTCAGAACAGCGCTGGACAGCAGGTTCGGCCGCGGGATTGCTGACAGCGGCGGGAGTTTGCTGCTGGCAGCGGGCGGATGGCCTAGATCTGGCCAGACAGGGGGCTCCGGACACGTGGGGTGCGGCGGAACAGCGGCGGAGGGTCGCCGCAGCGCTGGTCAGCGGCTCGCGGAGACGGGATCGGCCGCGGATTGGCCGGACGGAGTCGCCGAAGGCCGGGGCAGCGCGGGGAAAATGCAGCGGGGGGAAATGGCGGGCGGAGTTCGGCGCCGGAGAGGGGGCGCGGGCAGAGGGCGGTCGGCCGGCGGGAAGACGGCGGCGCGGGAGGCGCTGGAGGGGCTCGACGGCCTCGGGTGGTCGGCGCGGCTGTGCGGGACGGCAGCGGCCGGCAGAGCCGAGAGGGGCGCGCTGGGGATCCAGCGGGGGCGGGTCGGCTGCGGGGCGACCGGATCTGGGCGCGGCGGGAAGGGGGTCCCGCGGAGCTTGGAGAAAGGGAAAAAAGAAATTTGTGAGGAGATGGAGATGGGTTGGAGGTTATATAGGGAGGAGGAGAGGAAGTTACGGGAGGGGAAGAGGAAAAAGCCAGTGGAGTTACGGAAGGGGAAGAAGCTCGGCGGGTCGGGAGGTGAAGAGAGCGGTTTCCAGACCGAAAGTAAGAGAGAGGGAGAGAGAGAGTTATCTTTAGTGAAAAAAAATCTTAATGTAATATAAAGCTTAACCTTTCCTTATAAATATATAAAAAATCACTAAATTTTTCTTTCTTATAACCATTAAGAAGAAGTCAACTTCCTTTATTAAGAAAATCTATTTTCTTTTATAAACATTAAGAACAAGCTTCATAAACAAGTAAATCAATTTTTTCTAAATAAAATTAATTTCTTTTATAAATAGAAAGAAATACTTGTTTTATTATATAATTTTTAAAAAATTCATAACAATTTGTTTTAATTTATAAAATTAATCCAAAATTAAATTCGAGCTCGGGAACGGGTAAAAATCCAGTTTGATTAATTTTAAGGAAAAACAATTATTAATAAATAATAAATACTAAATTGACTTGTAATAATAATAAAATCACATTTAACAACATATTAAAATATTATCGAAAAATAACGGATCACAACACTACTTGTTCATAGCTTTCCATTGTGGCCTGCTGATCCTATTTTTATATATTTTTGTTCATAGCCGGTCAAATGGAACAGCCTGATCCTGACCCAAGCTGATCACATAATGCTAATATCTCGAGGTACTATTTATGTTTACATTATACATCATATATTCATGTACTGCTTTACATTCTAGTACTTTATACCCTGAATGATATCCAGTTTTACATATGCTGTTTATTTCCAGTATTAATATTTCATCTTTTACATTATAATCGTCTCTTATAGTATTTGTCAATTCATTTGGAACTGCTGTTAGTTTATGTACTCGTTCCCATCCTGACTGGATACGTTGACAAAATTTAGGAATTGTTATGCCCTACATTATTGGACTATAGGATGTTGCTACCTGAGGCTGATCTCGATATTCTTTCATCGTGAGTTGTCTTCCAGGAGTTCTAGGCCTGGTAGTTGTTTTAATTTTGTTATTGTTTATCCGATACATTCTTATCTCATATGATCTTTTGTAGATTCTAGTTGTTCTAGTGATATTGTTATCTCTTCTTATTATTATCTTCTTATATGCTTGTGATTAGAGTACATATTATCGTTATAGATCATCTAGATGATGTAAATAGTTATTGGGTACTTGATAGCGTTCTATACCACGGTGTAGTCTAGGCGTGGCCCATATACTCGTGCCCGAATATCCGGGTGCGGGTCGTGACAGGAAACGCCTTGGCGAATGCACGAACTGCTACCTCATGTATAAATTTATCTCGCATACCGCACATGTCATCATGATGACGATTGTATATCCACGAACGATGTCGCAGATAGTAATTCATATCCGTTTGAAATAATTTTGAAAGATAGATACACATTATTCGAGATATTGTCCAATTGGATGCATAGACCCATGAGTATTAATGAGTGTCGTCACGTGTTCAATGTTAGCCCTTATCTTCAATTTTTTTTTACTTCTGTAAGCCTTTGAGGCTATTAGAGTTCTACAAGACTTAAAAAAATACTAGAAAGGCTAAGTATTATAATTTTCTTTTTTAGGATTTTCTTTCTCTGTTATTTTTTAATTTTTTTAATCCTTTCGTTCTTTATCTTTTCTCCTATTTTCTGAAATCTAAAACTCTAACAGCCTCAAAAGGCTTACGATATAAATTAACTTGTCAAAGAAGGGCTGGCATGGACACTTGACTTCGGGTTGACACATACACTTGCCTATGTATCTAAGATACCTAGCTAGCACTTACCTATATAGCACCTTAACTCTAGGTATTTGTGTATCAGTGGATATCATGTACCATAATACAATAGTGAGTGCTTTGATACTCTATTGTATCTTGATACTAGGATATAGTTTCAAATACCCATGACACTAACTATGCTCACTACCTATACACACATTCATCTTATATACTACTAGGATACTCACTATACACTCTAGGTACTAGGATATACACTTAGGTGTTATCACGTGTTCCATGTGAGGGATTATCTGAAAATGAAATTTACTTATTCAAGCTTTTTGAGGCAATCAACGTTATACTAGATTTTCGGAAAAAAATCTATAACTCTATAGCCCCAAAAGGCATGCTTAAGTAAATTTTATTTCCAGAAAAGGGCTCACATGGACACTTGATTTTAGGCTAATACGGACACTTAACATAAGAGATAATGATATCTTTGTCGTCATGTGTTCCTTGTGTGCCCACAAGGAAAACTTGACCTCGGAGTGTCCAAGCTAGCACTTACCATGAAATACTTGGCGATACCTAGCTAGCACTTACCAACATACCTAGTATTGACAATTGTCTTGACACTATACCAATCATACTTACACTTCTAGGATACTCTATACACTCTAGGTACTAGGATACTCCTTAGTAAGGTTCACAGTATTGGTATCAGAATCGGTATCGGACTATTCCTATGAGTATTCGTATCGACGATATTGGTAGTATCAACGGTTTCGGATCGGAGTATCAGCTTTTTTGGTATCGAAAAAAAAATAATTATTAATCATTATTTACATTAAAATATATAAAATTTATACATTTAGGCATAATTTTAAGTTTTTTAAGTATTATTTCTCAGTAGTTTGAAACTAAATGAAATAGTAGTCACCCTTACCGATTGATTTACATACAATAGATTGATTTCTTCTTTGCATGCTTCAACAACCTTAATATGTTTTTAAAACCTTGCTGATTTTTTTTTGTTTAATTTTTTTGCCGAATTGACCAAAAAGAGATCTCCAATGTCGGTATCGGTCAGTATCGGGTATCGGGTGTCGGATTGGGACATGTAAAATCGTATCGGTATCGACCATATCGGATCTGTATCGGCCGATACTTTAAACCATGCTCCTTAGTATATTAGATATCAAAATCACTTAGTAGTATACAAATATGAATGTGCATTTCACATATAAATATAAGGTATTACGTTCTTTTTTAGGCTTTACACATGGAAATGTGTATAAATCACATAGTAGTACACAAAAATATCAAAAAACAGATTAACTATCAAATAAAGGAAGAGTTAAAGTGTCCATGTGTTATAGTGTCCACAGTGTGTGTGTGTCCATGTGTCTGAAAGAGTCAAAGTGTCAAGTATTGTGTCCTGTTTGTGTCAGACCCGGGTCCAAGTGTGTGTCAAAGTGTCCATGTGTCAAAGTATTGTGTCTAGTGTCAAAGTATTGTGTCCGAAAGAGGATTAGGTTTACCTAGTTGGGGAGGAAAGAAGAGGAGGAGGACGACTTGAGGGAGGGGTCAACGATGGAGCACGCCAGGGGGTCGCGGGGTCAGGGGGTCCCCAGATGCTAAGGGGTCGCGGGGACGCCTGGGCTCGCGGGGTTCGACGGGGGGTCGCTTTGGGTTAGGGGGCTCGCAAATGAAGTGGTCGGGAAAAGGAGGGGCGACAAACAAATTTTTTGGTGGAAAAATGAAAACTCGAATCAGCGCCGAAAACCCTATATCAATAATTGAGCGACGAAAAAGATGGACATCGCTAAATGTCGCTATTCTTATAAATATTGCAATATTTTGACTTCAGTCGCTAAACATCGCTATTTTCAATAATTTACGGGCGTTTACCGACTACTCCACGACTTCTTGTTTTCATAAATTAACGTAGTCGCAAAATGTCGCTGATCGTCGCAAATAGTGACATCTAGCGACATTTTTCTGTAATGTTGCTAATATGCAAAATATGGCGACATTTCTTACTTTTGTCGCTAATGTCGTCGCTGATTTGGCTTATTTTGATAGTGTTTGCTCAGAAACCTGCAAGGGTGCTTCATATTCACCTCCTCTATCGCTTTTGAGAACTTTAATCTTTCGATTAAGTTGATTTTCTACATTAGTTTTATATTGCTTGAACATATCATTGCCTCATATTTTGATTTCATAAGATAGACATAGCAACAACATGTATACTGTCATTGATGAATGTGATAAAGTACTTTTTCCTATTTCTAGTTTGTATGCCTTTTAGATCATATCATCTGTATGGATTAAATCCACGGTTCGGTATCTCTTTCAACCGAATTTTGAAAGGATGTATGTGTTAATTTTACTTTTGCACATATTTTACACTTATGATTTGAATCTCTTGCAAATCTGGGTATTAGTGTCCATATTCATTAATTTTCTGATTGGATCATAATTAACATGACCTAATCTTCCATGCCACATATGAGAGGACTCAACAATATAAGAAGAATAATCATCTTATTAGGCATAATAGTCATTACATTCATTTTGAAGAAGCCCACCTTGATATAACCCCTCCCTACATAAACTCCACTCTTCCGAATATCAGGTACATGCAAAACATTGTTGAGCTTTATTCCTTTTCCGACGTTATTTTCAGAATGATCGTCCTTTAATGATGAAGAGTTTCCCATAAAGAGTTGTTCGCCTTGCTTGACGCTTTGGTAGGTAATGAACATAGCCTTTTCAACACAGATGTGGCGGGTAGCGCCAGTGTCAACCCACTACTCCCTAGGGTTGCTTCCTACCATGTTCACATTAGAAACAACAACTGCCAGAACCAAGTCGTCAACACCTATAATACCAACACTCATCTTCAGTCATATGAGTCTGGTAAGGACGTCCCTTGTTCTTGTTGTTATTGTAATTGTTGTAGTTGCGACTATGACAATCTGCAGCTTTATGCCCCATTTTCTTGATATGTGACATTACCTTTGAACTTTTTATAGTTTCCTTGACCGGAGTAGTTTCCTTGAGCGGAGCCTCCAATAATATGCGTTTTCTCTTTTGTCCTGTCTCCAAGACATTTGCCCTGGCTTCTATAGAAGAGATTTTTTTTCAGAGCTCATGTTATTCTCTTCAATTTTAAGCCTGACAATTAGATCTGCCAGTGGCATGTCCTTAGCTTTATGTTTCAAATATTTCTTATAGTCCTTCTAGAGAGTGGAAGTTTTTCAATCACAGAAGCTACCTGAAACGGTTCACACAAGGCCCTTCGGCAACCAGTTCATGGAAAATACATTGCCAGTCTTCAACTTGACTTGCCACTGATCTGGAGTCAACCATGCGGTAGTCTAGAAATTTGCCTACTATAAATTTCTTAGACCCTGCATCTTCTGCTTTGTATTTCTTATCCAGAGCATCCAGACTTCTTTTGCAGTCTCCAGTGGACTGTAAACATTCTATAGATGGTTGTTCAGTCTACTTATATGGTTCCTGCATAAGAAGCCATCATGTTTCCATTTTTCAACATTTGCAATAACAATATTGTCAGTTTCACGTTCTTGCCGAACAGGTGTTGTTTCATTTAGAATCTTTGCTAGATTCAAAGTTGTAAGATAGAACAGCATCTTTTGCTGCCAGCGCTTGAAGTCGGTTCCATTGAACTTTTTTGGCTTTTCTCCTTGTCCGATATGGACAAGAGCAAAAGTTATCATCACAGTATTCTCAACTACGACCGTTTTGTCTTTTACAATATAGTAGTACAGACCAATAAGTGAAAAGAAGAAATAAAATTTAGAATTGTGACGTGTTCTCTTATGTTCTATTTATGAGAACAACTAGGAACCAATATTAGAAATTAAAAGAATAGATTAAAAAAACAGAAAATTATTATCTAATATTGAAATGACAGTTGTAAATCAAGACATCAACAAAACTTAACTTGTTATACTCTAAAGTGGATGTTCAATTAGTTCCAATATTATGTAGTTTGAAAGCACAAAATTTAAACTACAAATTAGACACCAAACAGAACAGAGAAGTATTGTTAAAACCACTATGAAAGACTAACACCAAATGATTTACAACACACAAAACTTAAAATAGAACAGTATATTACTAAAGCCGCTATAAGAGATTTATCAGCAATTGATTTACTGAACTCAAAATTTTCAGAACAAAGAACGCATATGTAAAGATTAGACAAAACTTAAAATAGGACAGTATATGCATGTTGCATGCATTCTGCTTATAAGATTAAACAACTTCATCTATATTGCATGTTGCATGCATTCTGCTTTAGGGAAATTCTTTAAATACCAACCAGAGAACTATCATGCAATTAGTCGACCTCGAATTAAAAAATCAAAGCAGAAGACAATGAGCCAATTATATTACGAAACTGAAATATAAATTATCTTCTGTTTGACTCGATGAAGCAATATTGGTAGTCCCTCTCTCCTCAGACTTAATGCTAAATGGATGAATTGATTGAGTGTTTGATTCAATCAAACAATTGTGCTTTATACAAATAAAGAGACAATAGAAAGGACACATTGTCTAATAAAAGATTCGTACACCTTTTCATAGATTCGTTGCCACATATTTGTTGATAGAAAATAATTATTATTATTATTAACAAATATACATCCACTTTTTCCTAAACTTTTCTCCTAATTTTCGTTGGCATCCACACAAAGGAAAGAAATCACTTCCTTTTCCAAGGCTCCAATTTCGCGAACCAAACGTGGCCTAGAGTTTCGATTTGTCCTTCAAAATCTATATAGAACATGATTTAACATAAATTTCTCATATTTTTTTATTTGTTTTACCTTTATAACTCTATCTAGTTCCAGAGTCGTGACTTAATATACATTCCGTGACTCAACTAAAAAAACCCGATACTATCTATCAACCTATATGTATCGTATGAGATCAACCGACACATAATGAAATCATAGTATATCGAATCGCATCCTAAGATATGTAAGTGTATTATCGTAAGATACTAAAACTACTTTGAGCTCAAATTGTAGGCTCGTCTTAAGCTTGGGCTGTACCCTTTTCTAAGAGAGCCGAGCCCAACCTCGAACACGAGGGTGCTCCAAAATACACTAGGACACGATACCTTGAGCTTGACCTTCTGCAGAGAGTAGGGGTGCAACTCGGGTGGGCTAAACTCGAGCCGATCGGATAAACTCGTAATGGGTTGGGTTAGGGTTGAAGATACTTGGGTTCGGGCTCGGATTTGGATTAAAATATTTGAACCCGATCAAATATGTGTGTGTGTGTGTGTGTGCGCGAGGAGGAGACCGATTTAACTGAGCCGCATGTGTTGGAATATATATATATATATTATATATTATATATATATATTTGGAATATATATATATATATATATATATATTATATATATCCAAATTATATATATATATTATATTATATATTTGGAATATTATATATATAAAATATATATATATATATATATATAGATATATATATATATATATATATATATTATATATTATATTATATATACTTCTTAAATAAAAAATTTAAATTCTAATTTTTTATCCAAACTCTTCAAAACTTTATCCTAAATCTTATTTCAGTTTATATTTCATATGATCAAGACTTAATTGTTATTTAATTATGTGTTTAATATAATTTTGATTAAAAATTCAAATATTATTAGAGTATATATATATATAAATTATTATATATAATATATATATATATATATATATTTAAATATATTAATATAATTTATATATAATAAAATATATAATATATATATATATATATATATTATATATATATATATATATAATATATAATATATCTATTTTTTAATATATATAATATTATATATATATAATATATATATATATATATATATATATATATATATATATTATAGATATATTTATATATATAAATATATATATATATATATACTTCCTAAATAGAAAATATAAATTTAAATATACTTCTTAAATAGAAATTTAAATTCTAATTTTTTTACCCAAACTCTTCAAAAACTTTATCCTAAATCTTATTTTAGTTTATATTTCGTATGATCAAGACTTAATTGTTATTTAATTATGTGTTTAATACTAATTTGATTAAAATATTCAAATATATATTAGAGTCCGATGAACCCAACCCGCGTCCAGTCTGATCCTCCGGACTTGGTCCTGGACTTCATATGTTGAACCTGAGATCGGGTCGGGCTTGGGCTCAGACTAGGCTTATGATTCATCGGGTTGACTTCAAGCCCGACCTAACCCACTCGAGTTGCACTCCTAGTAGAGAGAGCAATTTGGCTGTGACAAGCAGTATTACGACGTGCACGTCGTGCCCGCAGCTGTGCATCACTTCGTCCACCTTGCTATTGTGCTCCCACTCCACCATCTCCTTCAAAATTCTTCCCAAATTACAAACAACACCCCCCAATAAAATAAAATAAAATAATAATAATATAAAATAACTCGGGTGCAAAGAAGTGAAGTACTACGGATTTGGAGGGGGAGGGTGTCCATGTCGGCGCGGAGGGCGACGACGTGGGCACCGCCGAAGTCGACGGTAGAGACGACGCCGGTGCCGGCCAGAGGGAAGGAGTATGGGACTCCAAAATGGTTTAGGTGGGCCCGGACGAGTGTGCTGGTGTTGTGCCCCTCGAACCGGAGCTTCAGGTAGGAGTGGATCCGCCACCGGACCGACACCAGCCAGTCTGCGTCGTCATTCGCCAGACAGAGAAGGTGGTGGTAATCGCCACCGGTTTCGAAAGGGACCCCGTTGGTGAGCGTACCTCCACTGAGGAGGAAGAAGATGAGAGGAGGAGGAAGAAGAAGAAAATGGTCTATTTTTGATGCTTTCGACGAAAGAGACACAAGAATATAAGACTTGGAGGTTTTTACAAATCGACCCCTTTGAAACAAAATTTTTGCATGTCTATGTAAAATATAATGAATTAAAAAAGATGTAACGAAAAAGAGTCACGCTGTTACTGGGGATCGGCCCAAGCCGTCAAAGTGACAGGCGAAAAAACTCATGACTATACTTGAAAAACTTTATTGTCTAATATTATTAAAGCATGTAATTTAAATAGCTGGAAATTGCTGAAATATCCACTTTCGGGGTGGGTATTTATGAAAAACCTACCCGCAGGGTAGGTTTTATGAAATTCCCAAAATTATGTATTTTCACGTTAAATATTCCAAGATTCCATTTAGATGCTCTGTATTTACAAAATTGCCATTTTGATAATACCATAACTACCCTTCACGCAAATTTGGTCATATTTATGTATTTGAATTCACAAACTCAGATTTGGGATTTTTGTCTTCTTCTTCTTCACGAGAGATCTGAATTCCATTGCTCTCATCTTCAACAGAGATTGTAAAGATCGTTCGTAGTTTACTGTACTTTTCTTCAGTCGAACTCCGATCATCGCTCATCATCATCATCTTCGTGGAGAGATTTGAAGTTTTCCGATGGGAAATGGTCATCCTTCGTTCACTTGTCATAGAGAAAGATTATTCTTTGTTCACCTCTCACGGAGAACAACCGTTCTCCATTTTACACATGACGGGGAATAGTCATTCTTCGTTATAGTAGGACGAAGAATGATCAACTATTCTCCGTCATTTTAACACAGAGAATGGCCATTCCCCGTGATTTTAACACGGAGAATGACCGTTCTTCTATATTTTAACACGGAGAATGGTCATTCTCCGTAATTTTAACAACGGAGAATGGTCATTTTTTTATGATTTTAACAACAGAGAATGATCATTCTTCGTGATTTTAACACGAAGAATGGAGAATGGCCATTCTTCGTCATTTTTACACGGATAATGGTAATTCTCTGTCAATTTAACAAGGAGATTGATAATTCTTCGTGATTTTAACATGAAGAATGACTATTCTCCTGCATTTTAACACGGGAAATGGCCATTTTTTGTCATTTTAACACGGAGAATGTGTAACACCCTTGAATTTATGATTTTTTTATTATTTATTTGATTTAAAATAAGATTTTATGGATTTTATGAATATTTTTAATTATCAAGTTATTATTATAGATGACCTTAGCCATGGTTAAGATTTGGAGTACAAGACGACTAAAACTTATGACAGGGATAGTGTACACGTGTGCTTTGACTATTATTTTAGCCACGATAGGGAAGGTCGAGCCATAGGTGTGTTCTAACTAGGAAAACCAGGCCAATTTGCGACTTAACCCACACAGATGATTTATTTATTTGTTAGATTTTTGACTTTTAAGAGATCCGATTGAACCAATTTAGCCCAGACCCGAATCCAACATAAGCCCATGTAGGCATTTAGTGTACGCCATGTAGACATATTTTATGTGTGTACAAATATTTCATATTTATTTCTAAGTATTGATAAATATTTTCGAAAATAATTATTAGAAGTATAATATAAGGTATTATTAATATCATATGACACTTTAGATATATATATATATATATATATATATATATATATATATATATATATATATATATATATATATATATATATATATATAACATATATATATATATATATATATATATATATATATATATATATAGGTTAATAAGAAAAAAACAAACAAACAAACACATGTACTATTCCCTTACAGGAACAGTACATATGCAGACCCGACCCCCTCCCCTAATGTATATATATAGATCGAGAGAGAGGGGGAAGGGGATTCCTCACAAACTCTAGCAAAACCCCTCAAACCCTAACCCTACAACGCCAACTCCTCTATCACAGTACCGCCCCTGGCCCTGCACCGCCGTGCGCCACCAAGGGTCACCGGAGAGCCACCGCAGCGCCGCCATAGCCTGCTGCAACCCGCAAGAACAGGGGTACCCTATTTCAGACCCGACCACCCAGGTACCTACTTCCCGATCAAATTACTTCGTGTATTCTCCATTAATTTCGATTCCGTAAGTTTGTATGGAAACCCTATATGACCCTTTAGAAGTCCCCATAAATAAAATTCGATGGGGACAAGTCATCGCTCCAGAAGATCGATGCAAACATCGAAGAAAACAGTTTTAAAAATAGTTTTCAAACAGTCCAAGTGCCTCAGTTGGAGAATCGATTCTTGTCAATTCCTCGACAGTCTTGAAAATCTAATTAGACCAACTTAAAGACAACATATAGAGCTTCATAACCTAATTTGTAACTTCAAATTTTATCAATAGTATGCAGAGATAATAGTTTGTAAAGTTCAACAAAAACTTGTTTACAAAACTATAGAAATTTCAATAAACCCTTCGATACAACGTACGTCCTGTCAATCCGGGTGACGTGGTTGTGAACCGAAAGCACCAAAATGTGCATAACGGCTTCGTGGACGTGTGGGCTTTGACGGAATTCAAATTGGTTGCGTGTGCGCGACGAATTTGATGCGTATCCGTCAAAATTTACCGTATCGATCACTTTGCAAATTTCCTAATTACTTTGTGCACGTTCGTCAAATTGAGACAAAACTTATGCCGGCAAGGCCGTATCATTTTCCTGGTTCTGTATGCCAAGTTTGGTCCAATTCTGAGATAGTTGCCCAGAACATCGTTTTGCGGGTCCCACGATCCAACTCAACCGACGAATTTGTGCACGGCCCACTGGAATCCAGCTTTGGACATACCGTAGGGTTCATCTCATCAAAATGAATCCATAAACATGTAGTTTGATAACTTTAGAGACCATTGACTTTGGCATACTTTTCGGTGCAAAGCGGGTCCAACAGTGGACACCGTTTTGATCCAAAATTACCGTTTTTCCTCTGTGTCCAGAATTGGACTTATGGGTAGGCTGTTCTAGCTATTTTGCTTATTCCGAGAATATTGGCAATATCTGTTTCAACATCCGAGGACAGTTACAGAAGTTCAACTTTCGCGGACATTTGATCTGACAGGTTATTTAGACGTGGTTGAGTCTACACCAGGCAAGTACACCTTGCCAAACTTTACTGTACTTACATACTTTTTATACTGCTATTCTTTTATGTCTCACTTAGTATATATTTTTTTTTTGTTTTATATCATGGGTACTTTCTAGTTTTACGTGCATGTAGATTATTACTCTTTATTGTTTCATGTTACTAGCCATATTTTTCTATCATGTTCATGTCTAGTGATAGTATTGCTTAGCCTCTGTCATGTCCATTTGACATAATTGAGATGGACTTGACTTGTTGACATCTTGACTTGACTTGACTCGTAGTTCTAGGCAAGGACCTTGTGATAGACGATGACTATACTTGACTACTCTCTGTTGTGAGCCCCCACTGAGCTGCGATAGAGACTTACTATAGGTTGTGAGCCCCCACTGAGCTGTGATCTATAGAACCGTGAGTCCCCATCGAGCTGTGGTTTACTCCGATTTATTCTTAGTCATGTTTATCAGCACAATTCTCGACGGCTTGCCACTTTCTTATATTTTATTCTTGTACTACTTTGCAGTCTTTATTTTTTATACTATTTCCTATCCTTCCTTGCATGTTAAAACTGTCAAAGTAGGCATGTATATTATGTGTCTTGCTAGTCCCCTGAGGACCTGGTTATCTCTCAGGCCTAGTTAGAGAGAAGGACTTCCTGGAGGTTTATGGTTCTGGAGTGGAGACAGGTGACGTACCTTCGCAGGAGGACGAGATTGTGGCTGAAGACTTCTTTTGAGACATGTCTCTTTATTTTATACTGATACATAATTTTTTTTCTTTTCATCATTGGACATGTAGTTGAGACTTTGTTTCTTTTTTACTGTGGTTTCGGGATGTCTTACCAGCAAAGTTACATTTCATATTTAATGTTAGACAAATTTCTTTATTAGTATCATTTTATTGGACTTGATATCTCGTGTCTTATTTTCTATGTGGATGAGATTAGCTGTGTACCTGTGACTTGTACTATATTCTGGATTGTTATCATAATTTACAGCTTAACCATTTCGCTAATGGGCTTATTATGAGGTTTGGCCCATTGGTGAAGTGTTGCTGGCATGTACCATATCCTGGCCCAATACATATTTTGGGACTCGGGCATTACAGAATGACTATTTTCCTGTATTTTAACACGAAAAATGGCCATTCTTTATGATTTTACCATGGAGAATGGCCATTCTCATGCATTTTAACACGGAGAATGACTATTCTCCTGCATTTTAACACGGGAAAAGGCCATTCTCCGTCATTTTAACATGGAAAATGGTAATTCTCCGTCAATTTAACACAGAAAATGGCAATTCTCCGTGATTTTAACACGGAGAATGAACATAACTTAAAGTTATACCTTCTTTTTGCCCTTCTTTTTGCTTACCAGCCTTTGGCTTATGTGTAACTCTCTTAATTCTCTTCACATCAGCTCTCTCTTCTCTAACTGGGGTTTCAGTTGATGCTGATAAAGATGATGAAGTAGGAACTCATGATGATGACATGGTGTGAAGATTGCGAATGGAGAGTCACTGACGAGTTTTTGAAATAAGGTTTGAAGATTTTGGAGGAGAAAACCTAGATTCGAAAGTGAGCATCGTATGGAAGAAGAGGAAGAATCGAAATATTTTTTTTGAATAGCAGGTTTCGTGGGTGTTTTCAATAAATTAGAAGGACAAGAAGGTCATTCTGCACCCTTTTATATTTTTTTGCTAATTATGAGCACGCGATAAAATATTATTTTGCGGTGGGTTTTTCATAAAACTTTTGTAGTTTTTGGGCATTTAATAAATTTTCTCTTTAAATAATGTAGGTAATTTTTTATGGAAAAAATGATGTAATATATTGCAAAAATATGATAAGAAGGTATATATTAGTAGGGCATATCTCGAGTCAAGGGCTGCATTTGGGATCACAACCTAAAATCTCACGAGCTACCTCTTTGCCACTTGAAATCTGGAATTTAAATTTGAGACCTTGAACGAATTCTTAAAGTAGTGCCCTTAAAGCTTAATGTTCATATTCTGTCAACAATGATACAATAATAATATCAATAAAAAATTCAAGAAATAAAACAAAAAATAATAAAAATCTTAGCTTGGAACTGTGGAGGTGCGAGGAATGTCTCGACAGTTCCAACATTCAGATCATTCCTCTCTGCCACGTGCCCCACCATCTTCTTCCTCGCCGAAACCATGTCCTCTCCCCTTCACTCTTTTCAAACTCTCCCCTTCCTTGGCTTCAATAACTACTTTTCGGTCCCACCGCGAGGCTTGTCCGGGGGTCTCTGTGTAGGATGGGATGACTCCATCCAGGCTAATGTGACCTACTCATCCGATAACCTCGTCATTATTGCCATCTATCCCTCCCCCACTTCACCAGCATGGAACCTTGTATGCGTGTATGGATGCCTAAAGAGACGCGAGAGAACCAAATTGTGGTCGGCCATCAAGAACCTTTCGGACTCCTTTCATGTCCCATGGTGTTGCATAGCGATTTCCACGATATCCTCACGCCAGGTGAGAAGGAAGGTGGTAGGGCTTTCGATTCCAGGACGGTGGCCCCGTTCCGTAATCTGGTAAATCAATGTGGGCTTATTGACCTGGGGCTCATCGGACCAGCATTCACTTGGTCGAACGAAAGAAGGACGGACCACCATATCAGGGAACGGCTCAACCGGGCCATGGCAACGGCAGATTGGTGTAGTCCTTTTCCCGATACAACAGTTTCCACTCTCCCGTGGATCAACAGCGATCACGCGCCCATTCTATTAAACACGGAGAACCTCCTAAAGCAAAAAAGAAGACCAATCAGGTTTGAAACGTATTGGCTGAGCAGCAGCTCTTTTAGCGAAAAATTAGACTCCATCTGGAAGGAGACAGAAGGAAATGGTGGTACTACATTATCCAACAAACTCAAATCTTCTCTCCCAAAATTCACTGATGGGGGAGGGATGTGTTTGGAAACTTCAAAGAACGGATGCCAAGCTTCAATAAGATCTATTAAGAATCCAATCCTGGCCGGCTACGGAGGCCAACATAGAGGAAGACAGAGCGTCTCGTCGAGAACTCAATGATCTCCTATTGCTGGAAGAAAGCTACTGGAAGCAACGAGCTAGGTGTCAATGGATTAACGAAGGCGATAAAAATACTAAGTATTTTCATGTGAAGGCCACTAATATAAAATGACGGAATAAAATTCGAGCACTCCAACTTGATGATAACACTTGGACGTCTAATCAGGAGATCATATCGACAACTATTATGGATCATTTTCAGTCGATCTTCAGCACGGTCGAGACGGTCTCTTCGAACTTAGGATCCATCTATGTCATGCCAGGCATTACGGGGGATGAAAACTTCTCGCTGGGCAAACCTCCCGACCTTGATGAGATTCACAACACCACTATAGGGATGGGACCTACGAAAGCTCCGGGACCGGATGGGTATCCGGCCATCTTCTTTCAAAAGAATTGGCCGTTAGTTGGAGGAGATCTTTCTACTATAATCACTCAGTTCTTTAACAAAAGGGAGATGCCACCAGAGATTAATCGTACTCATCTTGCCTTGCTCCCCAAGACACCCTTGGCCTCTAAACCGAGCAATTTCTGTCCCATCACTTTGTGCAATGTTGCCTACAAAATTATAACCAAAATCCTTACAAATCTCCTTCGCCCACTCATCGATAAGCTCATCTCGCCTTATCAGAATGCTTTCATTCCTGGCAGACAAATAACAAACAATACCATCACTAGCCACGAGATTATTCATGCTATAAAGAGATTTCCTAAAAAGAAAAACTCTTTTGCCCTCAAAATTGATATGTCCAAGGCGTATGACCGATTGTCATGGTCATTTATCAAGAGTGTGCTGCACAGTAGAGGTATAAGAGGAAGAACGAATAAACTAATCATGGAATGTATCACCTCCTCCTCATTCTCTGTCCTCATCAATGGGGTGCCGTATGGGTACTTCAGACCGGCTAGGGGGATTAGACAAGGATGCCCTCTATCGCCCTATATATTCATCTTATGTACTGATGTGCTATCATGCCTCTTTATTAAAGCCGAGCAGGATGATCTTTTCAAAGGAATTCGCATAAACCAGTATGTTCCTACCATTTCACATCTCTTTTTTACTGATGATATACTAGTGTTTGGACAGGCATCCCGGCTGCTCTTCCTGCTGTGAGCAACATTCTTTACACATACTCTTTCTGGAGTGGTCAACAAATCAACTATAACAAATCTAGCATTTATTTCAGCAAAATGGTGGTGCCAAACGAGCGGCAAGATCTTGCGCAATTGCTTCAGGTGGTTGCTATGCGAGCCTCAGACAAATATCTTGGGCATGACTTATTAAAGCCTAAAGGAAGGATAGCTACATATGAGTCATTAGTTGAGAAATGCAGAACTAACCTCCAAGGCTGGAAGGCTCATCTCCTTTCTCATGCAGGCATATCGGTCCTTATTAAATCAACACTTGGATCATTACCTGTGTACTATATGTCAGTGTACAAGCTCCCGTGTGCAGTTACAGACTCATTAACAAGGCTACAATGGGCTTTCTGGTGGAGGCACAATATAACAGAGAAAAAGCTTCACTTTATGGCTTGGGATAAAACAACTCAACCGAAAAGCCACGGTGGTCTGGGGTTCAGGAAACTGGCATGGGTGAATGATGTGCTGATCAAAAAATTACTTTGGAGATTCCTAAACTATCCGCAACAACTCTGGGCTCGATTGCTCAAAGGTTTTATCTCCAAAACAAGTCCGTATGGACAACAAAACGCTCCAAATGGGACCCCCCCACATGGGCGAGTATGTTGAATGTAAGGTCAATAATGGCTAACAACATAATATGGAAGATAAGGGGAGGATGGATTGATATCCTCAACGAACCATGGGTCCCGAGGTTGTCTGGATTCAAAGTTACGCCAAGCGTCGCATTGCCCGACAACATCAAGTTGGTCAGAGATTTAATGATCCCTTCTTCCCGATCCTTGAACAAGGAGCTCATTAGAGCGCTGTTCTCACCTTTTGAAGCTAATGCCATTATGGATATCATCTTACAGGATGATGATGGGAAGGATAGCACCATTTGGACGGGCACCAAGAATGGTAGATTTACGTCCAAGTCACTGTAAGAATCGCTCCGACGGCAATCACCCAGTAGTTCCCGCAATGGCCAGGAAAAGAACATATGGACAAATCTGTGGGGCATGAGGGCAATGTACCCAAGGGTTCAGTACTTCATTTGGCGTTTACTTAACAACGCGTTGTCGACCCTCACGAGTATCAAACAGCGAATCCCCAACATCAGCTCGCTTTGCCCTTTCTGCCTATCGTACGTGGAGGACGTCAATCATCTTTTTCTACACTGTTATGTGGCCAAGAACATATGGTTTGCAAGCTGCCTTAGACTGAAAGTGGAAGGTAATATGTCGATCAATGCACTTTTGTCCGAATGGTTAAGGGAGCAAGGATCGCAGGAGGCTTTCCATATTGGTGCTCCCCTCATATGGTCAATTTGGAAGGCAAGATGTGCCTGTGTATTCCGGCTCGTAGCTCCTAATGTACAATGTATCATCAACTGCGCGTAGTTACAACAAGTAGACCATCTCTGCAGAAGCCCGAAAAATGTAGATAAGATTCATAATTTGCGTGATATGATAGCCATGCCAATGAAATGGTGCTTACCCTTGAGAGGGGTCATCAAAATCAATATTGATGGTGCAACTTCATCCGCAACAATAGCAATGGCTGCTGTAGCCAGAGACTCGGAGGGGAAATTTATTGCAGCTAAGACTTGTATTTAACCCCATCACTATGTCGATGAACGCAGTTTCTGGGCGGACCTGGAAGCAGTTCAGCTAGGTATTCTTCTAGCACAACAAATTAATGCAACATAATTCACTATTGAGGGCAACTCGTTATCGGTTATCAGGATCTTTAATGTAGAATTAGACCTTCTACCATGGAGGATGCATGATCTTCACTGTCATATTCAAGACAACATGGCTAACCTCCCGAAATGCCCTATTGCGTTCATGAGACGTCAAGGGAACCAGTTGGCTCACTCCCTAGCTTACTATGCTTTACATAATTCTGCTTTAGAATTCTATGCAACCCCTCCGGAGTGCATTATTGCCCCATTGGGGGAAGATTGTATTGCTTCTTATTCTGTTACTAGTGCAATGCATCAATAAAATCCATATTCCAATAAAAAAAACTATAAACAAAATAAAATATCCAAAATAATATGCCAAAAATAAAATACTAATAAAATTGAAGATGTTTCAACCAAAAAATAAAATTAAAGTCTTAATATATAGATTCAAGAATAAAATTACAACTGGTTCTCTTCTTCAATTACCTCCAAGAAATCGCACACAGAGAGAAAGAGAGATTGAGAGATCAACAGAGGAGATTGACAACGACGGAAAGATAGAGAAGATTAAGAGTGACGGAAGGGAAGATGATTTTGACAGCGACTGTACCAGCCAAAAATATCTATGACTAACTGAATTGTCTCTTCGTATTCTAGTATATGATGTTTAGATATCGTATAACAAAAAAAAATTATACGGAGTACATGGATTAGGATGAGTCTGATGGATTTCAGTTCAAACTGGAGTTACATACATTAAGGGAAATTCAAAAGGCACATCAAAAATTACTTAGGCTAGCCCAATTTTTATAACTTATTTACAAGTTTGCCACCTGAAAAATTGCTTCAGGCTAGCCCAATTTTTTCAGGACTGTCAAATAATTTGACACTCTCTCTTATTGAAAGAACTGTCAAAACTTTGATAGTTTATATTGGAAGGACTGTCCAAAATTTTGACAGTCCTAATTTTTTATAACTGTCAAATATTTCGACAGTCCTGATGATGGTGATGATGGATGTGGTGGTTGTGGTGGTCACAGAAAGGAGCTCAACGACGAAGGCGAGGAGGGGGTCATTGACGAGGAGTTCGACGACAAAGGCAGGGTCGCCAGCGGAGGCGACAATGTAGAGGAGCTAGTCGCAATAGCTGCACGTGGAGGAGCGGGAAATCGCATTCGCGTAGGAGGCGCGAGCGATAGAGGAGTGGCAACGACAAAAAATGGGGTCCTGTCAGAGGGAGTCGAGGCGGCGAAGGAACTCGCGGACGAGATGTTGTGGCCGTTGGCGTCGGCGAGGTCGACAAGGGAGGCATACCTAGCCTGCACTTGCACCAATTAATTTGGGATGTGGGTAGTCCCAAAAAAACCTCAAATTTTTCTGGATAAAAATTGGATCAACCTGGACTAGCACCAAGTAACGGGCTGTCCCAAGTAAAAAAATGAAGCACCTATAGAATTTTCCTACATTACACAGTATAAAAAAATTTGGTGCCCTCTAAAATTTTGGGCATGAGATAGTCGCCTCATTAGCTTCATATCAAGTCCGGGCTTGCTTGAACTAGATCGAGGAGACATTGATGCCATAATGCTTTCCACACACACGAATGCTTGTCTATGTCCTTGGAAGAATTGATGTTGCAGTTACGTAGAATGTTTAAAGGTTATGGCGGTTAGGAACAAACATGGAACTAGCAGAATGAATATCATTTTTAAACTAAAAGAAACATCGAGAAACGATGAGATACCCACAACATGCATATATAAGAGCACATGACAAACAGGGTGATGTGAAAAAATTTGACAAAAAATCATGGAATGATTTGAGTCCAACCCCAAAAAAACCTTAATTACTTGATTAGAAAAGTACGCTGACTCATCTACAAACATTTTTCAGGGATCCAACATGAACCACCACAACTACTCAATTTTAAAAATTGATTACAATAATGAAAAATATGTTTACCGGAGCGAAGAACACAAAAGCGAGAACCGATATAGTTCCTTGAAATGAACTCCTCGAGATCAAATACTAGAACTTTCTCCAAATCCTTTTCCTTGAAAGTTGTAACTCTTGCGAATCTCTCTCATTTGCCAATGGATGTGGTAACTATGATTAGTAAATACCAATTTAACTCTTGAGAATCTCTCTCATTGGCGGATGGATGTCGTAATTTGGATTCGTAAATCCTAATTTATGTCCTACTACTCTATGAACAATCATAGTCATTCGGATCGAACCAAATGACCAGATTAAAAAATACATATCTTCCAACTTATGCCTGAGGGCATACCGTCGGCATATCGTGTTAACACAAATTTTCATATAAAATTTGTTGGACATCTTTTGCCCTTTTAAGCATATCGATGGTATGCTGACAACATTACACTCGGTATATTTTTGGCTCTGATAGTGCTATAATAGGAGCAATATCCAACTTTGAATCAAACTAACTTTTTGAAATGAATTTGATAAACTGTTGTTACCAACTTTGAATCACTTTAAAAAATTGATATGATATTATTATAAATTTCTCATAAAAAAATAGAGAATAATGATTTAATATACATTATGTGACTTAAATAAAAACTAGATACTACCTGTCAACATATTTGTATAGTATATGATAAACTGATACATAACGAAATAGTAGTATATCCAACCGCATCCTAAGATACGTATCGTGTATCGTAAGATACTGACAACATAGGGCTTAAGTTTGTCCACAATTCAAGCTCAAACCTAGCTAACGAACATTATAGAGAGTCGAATTTGAGCTCAATTATAGGCTTGTCTTAAGCCCGACCTCTACTTTTTCTTAAGAGAGCCGATCCCAACCTCGAGCAGAAGGGTGCTCCCCTACTCCATAGTTGCGACAAGAACTATTTTTTATAAGTATATAAATTTATTCTAGCAATCCAACGTACTCGGAACAATATAAGACTTTAGAGGTTTTACATATCGCCCCCACTCATGCAAAAATTTTGCTTAAAAATGTAACTAAAAGAATTAACCCTGAATCATAAATTTTGAATAAAAATATAAGTAATTTATAAAAAAATAATGTCGTTGCCGGGGATCAAACCCGGGTCGTCCGCATGACAGGCGGAAATACTCACCACTATACTACAACAACCTTCTCAGATAAATATTTTGAAGTATTTATATTTAAATAGTATAAGTAATTGTCATGGAAAAGTAAATGGAAGAAATGATCTAATGTGTTACAAGAAAAATTTGATAAGAAGGAGACATTGATGCCATAATGCTTCCCACCCACACGAATGTTTCGTCTAATGCCCTTTGAAGAAATGATGTTGTAGTCATATAGAATGTTTAATGATTGTGGGAACGGACACGAAACCAGTAGAATGAACATCATTCAAACGAAAAGAAATAACCGACAAACGAAGTAAAACGCACAACCTATATGTGATGCTAAATTCCTACACACAAGGGCAAACCGAAAACATTGTTGAATATACTAGGCCAGTGGGACTCTAGGTTGTAACATAGATAGTTAGAACAAATAAAATCTAGTAACAATGGAAAACGTTAATAGGGACACAGCTCAGATGGTAGAGCGCTCGCTTAAAATGCGAGAGGTACGGGTGATTACACTCAGCCCCCTTGTCATGACCCGATCCCAATGTAAAGGTTCCAGTCAGATCATGCCTAGCTTGTACCGTTGTAAGACGGCGACAATAAGCTGTATCAAGTAGTGAACACAAGCAGACAAGACTAAAGCAGGAAAAGTAAAACATTTTTATTAACCTGGAAACTGGTCTGAAATAAAAAAAATACAAATAACAAGCATTCATTTATTACAGGGTTTATTTGCAAGAAAGGGAAATAAACTAGTCCAAAGTGCAACTAAAACTCTAGGGCTCCTTGATCTGGTTCAGCTACCTCGTTAGGGTTCGGACCAGGCCCGTAGTAAGGGCTAAAGGCGAGATCCTCGTCGTCGCAGTCACCTAAAAATATTGGGTCTCCAGTCAGGAGGGAACAAGAAAAATATTTCCACATCTAACATTCTAAATAATAACAATTGAAATGCGAGACAGTATAAAAACATTATATATTTTTGATAAATAATAATAAAAGACACCATACAATATTCTTAGGAACTACAATGATGTAATTTACAATAGTGTTTTGAGTATATAACAGAATCTTTGACCGGCTGGATAGAGGCAATATGTATAGTAGCATTCTGGCCAAAACGATAGTACACGGTATGGCTCAACCCCCTATGTGGTAGGGGTTAGCGCGAGAGAGGCAATCGGGAAACAATGGCTTTGGTCATAGACGTTATACTACTCCCCCAATCGATCCTCGAGTCAATGAGTCAATCAATTAATCCATCAATCGATGTGGAGTTCGAGAGGGATCCACTGTGAAACAGTGTCGTTACAATACATGAATCTACAGATGCATACATGTAATATTAAATAAAATGCAGACATGAAAGATATAAAACTTGTCTTGGGTGTATCCTCGGCGTGGAAACGAAAGCTAGAAAGTAACTGCTAGGATTTAGGAATTAGAACCTACAATAATCCTAACACCAGATTCAGCAACTAGAATGAACTACACTCTAATCCTTAAGGGCAACGCTAATTAGTTGATTAGGGCTAAGTCAGGTCGGGTTGAAAATAACATAATTTTGTTAATAACATAGAAAATATTTATATTTTAAGAATATATTGATTGATTATTACAAAGTGATAAAATAATTATTTTAGTAAAAAAATACATGTTTTATTGTAATAATTAAGGGTAAGAAATTATTATTTAATCGTATTATAAAAATTAGTATTTTTATGTAATTACCAAATTTACACAAAAAAAATATAATTTTACTAAAAATCCATTTTTGACTATTATTCACAAAATAAGGAAAATAATATTTTAATCGCATTTAACAAATTAATATTTTACCAGAATTACGATTTTCCTCCGAACTAATATTTAATATTTTTAGTTAACTAGAAATCATTTTTTCGGTTATTATTACTAAAAATGCTTTTCTTGTCCAAAATAATTCAATAATAAGTATTTTATCCTAAAAAGAATTTTATACTCTTTTTATTTATAAAACTAATTATTTAGCTAGTAAAAACATTTATACTAATAAACTCATTTTTCCATATTTTTTAATAAGCCAAAAATTCATATTTTGGGTTAATAAGTATTATCATATAACAAGACTACATTAATCACTAAATTAATATAGAAAAAATTATGTCTATTACTAAAAACATATTCCTATAACTTACAATGAGTCTAATAGTACTACAATTTGAATTCTAAACCATCAATCTATATTAACTCATTATTATCAACAACAAAAAACTAAAGTTAACACACACAACACTAATTATCCCAAGTTGACAGTGTTTATTTTTGTCAACTTGGTTGGGCATGTATGGTTTCTAAAACAGAAGGAATAGAGGTTTCTGGCAGAAGCATACTAGAGATTTGCACGAAAGAGCACCAAGGGGAGGCATCGGGCTCGGAACGGAGCGTTAGAAAGCCGACGGGAACGCGGGGAACACGGACACGAGGTCGCGAGCGCGCATGGTGGGGGCGGGTTGTCCGCATGGAGGTGTTGTTGTGGAGGCAGGCCACGCGGGACTGGGCGCCGGCTGTTGTCGGGCGCGGGGCGCTGGCTGCGATCGGGTGCGGGGCGCGCCGGTCGCTCGGGTCACCGGGGTGGCTCTGGTTGCCAATATAGAATAATGGGGTGAGGGATCTAGGAAAGACGGGGGTGACAAGGTGAAGGCGACGGTGGTCACGGATTTGGATTTAGTGGAGTGATTGTGAAGGGAAAGTGTGAAACTTTTTGTGGAGGTTTCTGTTGTTTCTCAAAGATATTACGGAGAGGGAGATGGTATGGTGGAAGGGGTATAAGGAGCAGAAAGTGGATTGTGGAGTCGGAATAGGGGAGTGTGTTAAACGAGTTAGCAGAGAGTTTGATTTTGGGCTTGGGTTATGGGCTCAAAGTAATGGGTCAACAAAAGAGAGTAAATTAATATAATTAATTAAGCCCAATGATAAATTAATTATTAATCCAATTAATAAGCAAAGCATGGAAAAATAATCATAAAAAATACATGGGCTTTATAACCTTCCCTCCTTAGAAAATTGTCCTCGAAATTTCAACCAATAAAGAAAGAAAGGGTTAGAACATACCTAGAAAAGATGACGATACTTCTCCCTCATCTCGTCCTCCCGCTCCTACGTAGCCTCGCTTGGGGAGTGGTGACGCCAAGCTATCTTGACTAGTAGTATCATTGTACGCCTCAATTTCTTCTCCATGCAGTCTATGATTTCTACTGGTTGATCTGGCACGGTAAGGCTTGGTCCAATTTCCAGTTCTGATTGATCCACCACGTGGCTCGGGTCCTGTACGTAATGCCTCAGCTGCGAACGTGGAAGACGTTGTACACGCCTTCGAGACTGGGTGGTAGAACCACTTTGTATGCTATCTCTCCGATCATGTTCAGTACCTCAAATTGACCAATATAGCGGTGGCTCAGCTTTCCAGGTTAGCCGAATCAGATTGTGCCTCTGGTAGGTAATATTTTGACAAATACCTGATCTCCGGCCTCAAATTCCAAGGTTTGATGCCTGCTGTCTGTCCAATGCTTCAGGCGGTCTTGTACAATCCTTAGCGTCTCTATGATCATCTTTATCTTCTCAGCCGTATCTGTAACCATCTTCGGCCCCAATAAGACTCGATCTCCAACGTCGTCCCATGCTAAAGGAGTACGACAACGACGTCCATATAACGCCTCAAACGGTGTCATTTGAATGTTGGCCTGGTAGCTATTATCGTAGGAGAACTCTACCAGGTGTAGGTGATCTTCCCAAGATCCACCAAACTGTAGGACGTATGATCTCAACATATCCTCAAGCGTCCGAATTATCCTTTCAGACTGGCCGTCAGTCTGCGGGTGGTACGCCAAACTGAACTTTAGTTATGTGCCCAAGCTTTCCTGAAGGCTCTTCCAGTAATATAAGGTGAACCAGGTATCCCTGTCAGATACAATGCTGACTAGAACTCCATGTAGCCGGTATATGTTCCGTATATAGAGAGTTGCGAACCTTTCGGTGGATAAACCAATCTTGAAAGGAATGAAATAGGCAGACTTGGTCAGTCTGTCCATAATTACCTATATAACATCATTCTCTCCTTAAGATCTGGGTAGTCATGTTACAAAATTTATAGTAATATATTCCCAGTTTTATTCCGGAATGGGAAGCGGTTGTAACAAACCTGCTGGTCTCTGACGATCTGCCTTCACCTGCTGGCAGATCAAGCATCTGGAGATGAATTTTGTCACGTCTCGCTTCATTCCAAGCCACCATACATGTGTACTCATGTCCTTGTACATCTTGTTTGCTCCTACATGTATAAAATGTTACGACTGATGAACCTCCTTCATCAGCTCGTTCCTCAGCTCTCAAGTAGGCACATAAAGCCTCGTGCCATGCCTCAAAGTTCCATCACCTGCTATAAAAAATCCTTCAAGTGTTCCAACTAATACTCGAGCTCTCAACTTGCACAGTATCTCATCCTGGAACTGAGTCTCCTTGACTCTGCTGATTAGACTGGACTGCACTTGTAGGTGCATCATGGGCGAGTCCACGCCTGGTATAATTGCTTCTTTTCCCAGCTTTATCATGATTTCATTAGGTAGCACATTCTCCAACCCGAGCTTCTCCATATCTTCCAGCATATGACGGTTCTTTGTTAAAAACATAGCCATTAAGGGTACCTGCTAAGCGCGTCAGCAACGATATTAGTTTTACTCGGATGGCACTGCAGGTTGATGTCAAAGTCCTTCATAAGCTCCAACCATCGCCTCTGGCGCATGTTGAGCTCCTTCTGAGTGAAAACATACTTGAGACTCTTGTGGTCTGTATATATGTCTACGTTCTCGCCATAAAGATAATGCTTCCAAAGCTTCAGGGCGAAGATGACTGCTACTAACTCCAAGTCTTGTGTTGGGTAGTTCTTCTCATGATTCCGTAATTGCCGGCAAGCATAGGCAATTACCTTCCCATGTTGCTTTAGCACACATCCCAATCCTTTTCCTGAAGCATCGCTGTAGATAGAGAATCCACCTAATCCAGACGGTAGCGTCAATATAAATGCTATTGTCAACCTTCTCTTCAGTTCCTCAAATGACGCCTGGCATGCTTCGGTCCAAACAAACTCTTCGTTCTTCCTGGTGAGCTTTGTCATAGGCTCAAAAATCCTTGCGAAGTCCTTTATGAACTTCTTATAATATCCTGCTAAACCCAAGAAACTTCTGATCTCCGCAACTGAGCTGGAAATTGTCCAAGATTCTACTGCTGTTATCTTCTTGGGGTCCACAAATACCCCTTCTCCTGTGACAACATGTCCAAGAAATCTACTTTATCTAAGAAAAATTCACAAACTATTCGCAAGTGCTTCTCATGCACTTCTTGGGTCTTTGAGTAGATCAGAATGTCATCGATAAAGACAATAACAAACTGGTCCAGATACTCATGGAAAACCTTATTCATGAGATTCATGAACACAACTGGGGCATTAGTATGTCCGAAGCTCATGACCAAGAATTTATATTGTCCATACTTGGTGTTAAATGTCGTCTTCGGAATATCCTTCTCTCGTACTTTGACCTAGTGATATCCTGACCTGAGGTCAATCTTCGAGAAAACCTTCGCTCCACTCAGCTGATTGAAAATTTCATCGATCCTGGGCAGAGGGTACTTGTTCTTGATGGTGATATTATTCAGTGCCCGATAATCTATGCACATCCGTACGGTTTCGTCCTTCTTGGGCATGAACAAAACTGGTGATCCCCAGGACGAAGCTTCATCTCTGATAAATCCCTGGGCTTTCAGCTCATCTATCTGGTCCTTTATCTCCTTAGTATCCTTGGGATTGACTCTATATCTTCTCTATGAAATAAAGAAAGAGCCAGGTACTAGATCGATAGTGAACTCCATATCTCGATCAAGGGGTAATCTGGGTAGTTTGTCGGGGAAGACATCTAAGAATTCTGCTATCAGAGGATAAAGGGGTCTGGAATCTTCCGTAATGGAGGTGTAGGAGACACACCCCATGCTCTCTCGTGCTCGGGCTACCTCAAACTCAGGTCCTCCAAGTGGACTAAAGATAACACAACCCCGATGATAGTCTATCTGGACGTATTGCTTACTCAGCCAGTACATTCCTAAGACTACATCGTAGTTAGGGAGAGGCACAACTATTAGGGGTGCTAGAAAGGTATGACCTGAGATGGTGTTTGGGACAGGTGTAAGTCTTTGTGATGGGGATAGGTCCCCCTCCAGTCATTACTCTGCAGATCATCTTACTACACCCTACATTTATATGGTATGCAGCAATGAAATTCGATGATATAAAACTGTGTGATGCTCCAGAATCAAATAAAGCTGAAGCCGGGTGCGAATGTAATAAAATGGCACCTGTGATAACATCTCCCTCAAGTTTCGGTTCTGCTTTCGACTTCTTAACGGCTAAGGCAAAAGCTTGCCTGGCCCTATGATGGTTGTAGCGCTGTTGCTGGGTAGGTAGCGGGCCCTTCTGCTGTCCAGCTCCAACTTTGTTGAATGCAGTAGGGCAGTCCCTAACCTGGTGGGTGGAAGACCCGTAAGCAAGGCAGTGTCCCAGCTTCTTCCTACATATCTCTACTGTATGCCCGGGTCTCTTGCAGTAGGCATAGGTGACATTCTTCAGTCGGTTCTGCTAGGGTGCTTTGTGCTATTGTTGCTGGTGAGAGGACCTGTTGTTGTTGTTGTCGGGCCTCTTGAAGTTGCCCTTGTGGTTGCTGCTGGATCCTGGGAGCTCTCTCTTGGTCCGAGTAGATGAACTCGCCTCCACGTCTTGGGCCACCTTCATCATCTTGTCGTACGTCCTTGCTCTATTGGCGACAACAATGGTGCAGATTTCTTCCTGCAGTCCGTGCTGGAACTTCTGGGCTTGCTCTACCAGGTCTGCTACCAGACGGGGTACAAACCTGTCGAGTCGGTTGAACTCGGCTGTGTACGCTTCTATGTTATGATCTCCTTGCTTCAAGTCGTGAAACTGCCTTCCCATGGCTTCTAGGGCAGCTTCCGGGAAGAACTTCCTCTTGAACTACTTTTTGAAGGAACGCCAGGAGGTTCCTTCTGTCTAGAATCTTGGCTCGTTCTTGTACCTTATGCTAGCCAGATCCTAAAACTGTAGAGCTACGACCTCTACCATGAGGTCGGGTGGGATTCGAGCAACACTGAGGATTTGCTCTATGTCATCCAGTCATTCGTCCGCGTATACAAGGCCTTCAGTTCCCTTAAAAGTCCGCGGATTCATCTTCTTGAAACTTTTAATGTCTCCAATTTTTTTGGATAATAGACAGCCAAGCAAAATTATATTTCTCCAATGAAACCAAAAACTTATCAATTTTACTTATCTTACCTTGACAGGCCTTGGTTCCGTCTATGATGAGTCTAGCGGTGCTATGGCAACATTGTGGGCATTCTCCATGCCCTCCCTCATGATCACAGTCTGTTCACAATTTACTTCTGTTTGAGCCCTCTGGGCCTCAAGTACTCCTCGTAGCAGGCCTACGAGCTCGGCTGTGTCCACTGGCACTGATGGAGCACTTGGGGGATTCACGTCAGTAATTGAGTGTGTGGGTCTTGGGGAAATCTGTGTAGCTGCTTGCACAGTGGTGGTGTATACGACATGGGGAGTCCGTGCAGCACGAGGATGGGTAGTAGGCTGCACCGGAGAGGGGTCTGATTGAGCATGAGTAGGATATTCCTAAAGAAAGAAAACTCTTCGTCAACAGGCCCAGAGCGAGTCGTCTTGAAAGGTTTATGTACAAACATAAGCAAGATAGCCTATAGGACTATAAGCAAGCAAAAATAGATATTTAATAGATAATTTTGGCCCAATATTGTAACAGGGTGAATATAATATAGGTGTTCTAGTTGTTTCTAGAGTTTGTTTTCCTAAAGTCTCATCTAGACCTAGGTCATGTTACAGGTTTGCATGCTGATTTAGACTAAGTTGACTAGACCAATTTACAGAAGTGGACCTATATAGGCCACCACTAAAAACATGTCACGACCCAATCCCAATATAACGGGTCCAGTCGGATCATGTCCAGCCTATACCGTTGTGAGACGGCTGCAGTAAGCTGTATCAAGCAGTGAACACAAGCAGACAAGACTAAAGCAGAAAAAGTAAAAAAAAAATAACCTGGAAATTGGTCTGAAATAAAAAATACAAATAACGAGCATTCATTTATTATCAGATTTATTTGCAAGAAAGGGAAATAAACTAGTCGAAAGTGCCACTAAAACTCTGGGGCTCCCTGATCTGGTTCAACTACCTCGTCAGGGTTCGGACCAGGCCCATAGTAAGAGCTAAAGGTGAGATCCTCGTCGTCGCAGGCTGTCACGACCCGCACCCGCAATATACGGATACGAATACGTGGGTCACGTCCAGCCTATGCCGCAGTATTGGCGGTAGAATGCTGTCTAGTACCCAATAAATTATACTACAACTAGAAGGTCCATGAACTACTAATATCTACCAATGTACTCAATCACAATCCAACATCTAAGGAAGATAAGACAAGAAAGATAACTAAACACAAGAACATCTAGAAACTACTAGAAAGAACATAAGACAAAAAGAAATAAAGAAGGAGAACAAGACAACTAAAGGTACTACTAGGCAACTCATATAGAGGAACAGTGAGAACCACCTCAGCTAGAATCATCCTGCAGTCCAACAAATGTGGCACAACTATCTCCTAAAATTTTGTCAACATATCCAGTCAGGATAGAACGAGCACAAATCTCAAATAACAGTTCTAATTAGACGATATTGAAAATGTAGCAGTAAATAGAGAGAATATACAAGAAATCATAAAATGTACATGTGAGTATCATGGTAAGGTAAGCTGTAAATCTAGAGCTAGAACAAGGCAAGTAAATTGATCATGGCATGTACAAAAATCAAGAATCATCTATCTAAGTGTGTGAGTACTAGCTACAATATGTGGCCGGCTTGGGTCTGCACAAGGTCTACTGGCCTGGTTAATCATACGTGGGGTGTATGATTAACACTCACAAGATCTACAAGAATAACAAGGTGGATAATGACCACACATCTACACTAATACTCCCCGTCCCCGACTAGTATAGTGGATCCAACCATGACACATCATGACACGCGATTCTCCGAGAGGGTAGCTAGCCTTCGTAGGAATCGTGTCTATACAATGCACAAGAAACAAGAAAGATTTGCACAAGATATACCAAGGAAAGCGAGGAATAACATCTCATGATGGGATCCAGAAAAATACCAATCTATGTGAACAATGTGTTAAGAGAACAAGGATATCTACACTAAATACAAGAAATATAGACGATATCATAAAATAGAAATATTATCAGAGAATGTACTAACCTGCGATCTGGTGTAATATGTCAACTGAGTCCAAGAACAGTGTCTCGAGGACCTATAGGTGGAATACCGTATCAATATAAGGGTTTGGAAGTAAAATCAAGTCATATTAAGTCAAACTAGGTCAAGGCAAGTCAAACTAGGTCAATCTAAGTCAAGGGTTGACTTACAGTTGACTTCTGGTCAACTGGTCAACTCTAGGTCAAACTCTAGGTCAAACTTGACTAACGTTGACAAACAGTTGACTTTAGACAACTGGTCAACTTCGGTCAAGTTCTAGTCAATTTTAGGCTACAGTTGACTTCTGGTTGACTTTTGATCAAAATAGTCAACTGTGGTCAACTATGGTCAAAACTAGTCTAACCTAGGTCAAATATTGACTCTACTTCAACGTTCAGTCAAAGTAGTCAACCTGGTCAAATTGGGTCAAGGCTAGTCTCTATAAACATCTACAGGGTCAACACATTCAATTTCAGTGGTTGTGAAATCACTGGAATCGATAGATCTCAAAATACCATAAAAGGAGAAAGATTATAATAATAGGGTGAAAACCTACAGATGTTGTCAGATGGTGAAACAACCATCACCAACGTATCCAGAATGGTCAAATCAGCTAGAATAGCCTGTTCATAAGTCTAATTTGGACACAGGGATAAAAAGGTAATTTCGAGTCAAAACGGTGTCCGTGTCGGACCCGCTTTGCACCAAAAAACGTGCAAGAATACTAGTGCACTAAACCTAACAAATTATATGTCCACGAATCCAGAATGACGATACGAACCCAACGGTATATCCAGAATTGGATTTCGTTGACCCGATCTCAAATTGGTCCGTTGACCAGGACATTGAAATTCCGATTTGCACGGAAAAGCATGTCGGAGCCAATGTCCTCAAAACTTAGCAAATGATATGTCAACGAGTCCAGAGTGACGATACGAACTCAACGGTATATCCGGAAATGGATTCCGATGAGCCGATCTCAAAATGACCCGTTGACCCGGATATTGGTATTCGACTTGCACCAAAATGCGTGCCGGAACCAATGTCCACTAAAACCTAGCAAATTATATGTTAACGAGTCCAGAATTACGATACGAACTCAATGGTATATCCAGAATTGGATTCCGATGAGCCGGCATCAAAAAGTCCCGTTGACCCAGACTGTGGGGCCCACTTTGCACCGAAATGCATGCCAGGGCCAACGTCCTCCAAATCTAACAAACTTTATATGAAAACATGCCAGAACGATGCCACGAGTCTACTGGTGGTGTCAGAAATTGAATCCGGAGTCCCGGGTTCAAAAATATAATTTTATAAGTGCAACACTAAAAATTCGAACGGCCAACTTTGGCGTCGAATTCGACCGACCTAACAAGCTCAAATTGAAATGAAATCTAAAGGGGGCAGGAAGAGGGTTATACCAGCTTCGCATAGGAACCGATAGCACACAGATGCAGTCGCGATGGAGAAGATACGAACCGACGAAGTTGGCTCCACAAAACTGTCCAAAAATAACACAATTTAAACGGTCAACTTGGTGGCCGGTTTTGATGTATCAAACGACGAAATTAACAGGTGAAATTTCAGGAAAGTGAAAAGCTATATACCAAGATTATAACGAAGCGAAGCAATCGTCGATCCAACGGTCGAATTTCCCAAAAAATGTGTACGAAGTTGCTGGTTTGAGACGCGATTCTGAGTTTGTTTTCGAGCTCGCGCCGACGGGATTTTGTGTAAAATGCACGAATCGCCTCGGCAACGCATCGCAGGAGATGACGTACGCCATGGAAGAGCTCGTCGGGGCTCGCCGGGGTCGCCCAGCAATGGGTGGCCGGCCACGTGTTGGCGCACGGCACCCGCGGAGAACGGCAGCCGCTGCTGCTGTTGCGCCGGTGCCCGTGGCCAGTGCGGCGGTGACGCGGCACTGCGGCGGCGGCGCACGACACTGCGACGGCGGCGCGCGGCTGGAGAGGGAGGTGGTGGCACGGTGGGGGAGCTCGGTGGTTCGGGTTGGGTAGGAGGTGGTGGAGGAGATGATCATGAAGGTGGTGTTGATGGTGTGAGATGATGAAGAGTGGTGGTGGTGTTAATGTGAAATGAAGAAGAAGAAGTGAAGAAGAAGAAGAAGAAGAAGAAGGAGAGGATGGGGTGGTGCTGCTCGTACAGCAAGTGGGGGGGCTGCTCGTGTGATGGGGTGAGAGAGAGAGAGAGAGAGAGAGATTTAGATATTTAGATATATGTATATATATATATATATATATATATATATATATATATATATATATATATATATATATATATATATATATATATATGTGTGTGTGTGTGTGTGTGTGTGTGTGTGTGTGTGTGTATATTATATAAAGAAGAGAGAGAAAATGAGAGATATTTTAGAGAGAGAAGTAGAGAGAGAGAGAGTATAGGTCAGCCACATTGGGGGTAATTTGTGTGTGTGAGGAGAGAGAGAGATTTAAATATACATAGAGAGAGAGAGAGTAATATATATATATATATATATATATATATATATATATATATATATATATATATATATATATATATATTTATATATATATATATATTATAAAAGAAAAAAAAAAGAAAAAAAAAAATATATATATATATTATAATAGAGAGAGGTAGAGATATTTTATATAAAATAAACGTATTTTCAAATAGGGAAATATACAGACACATCAGTGGGATGTAAGGGCAGTCATGGTAGGGTCCAAGCCGAACTGGGTCGGACGTTGGGCCAAGTTTGGACAAAGTCGAAGCAAGATTTAATTAATTTATAAATTAAACCAATTAAAATCACGGATGGAATGAGAGCACAAGGGAGATCAAATCGGTGGCACGCAAGTGGCACGTGCATAGTAAACTCAAAACAGGCTAGGGTCATGTATTGGGTCGTCTGGATTGGACCGATGTCAGGCCCAAAAATTAAGTTAGAAATTAAATCACGAATTACGACAGACGATAAATTGTTCTAAATTGATCTGAAAGTTGCGCAAAGCAAATAGAGCACAAGGAAACAAGTTCGAGTGAGACACGAAATATCAATATGAAGATAATCTCGTCTACTACAAACTCCAAGAAGGAAGTTTCCAGAGACTAGCATCCCTGATGCTCTAGAATTCCAAGTCACGGTAAAGAGCATTTAATGATCAAAATTAATTAAATCAAAGTTCATTATCGAGAATAAATTATTTATAAATTTTGAAATAATCCTGAAAATTTAGGGGGCTTACACAGGCACCTAAATATGTTGGGTCTCCCGTTAGGAGAGAGCAAGAAGCATATTTCCACATCTAACATTCAAAATAATAACAAATAAAATACGAGACAATTTAAAAACATTATATGTTTTTGATAAATAATAATAAAAGACAACATGCAATGTTCTCAGGAACTATAATGATGCAATTCTACAATAGTATTTTGAGTATATAACAGAATCTGTGGTCGGCTGGATAGAGGCAATATGTGTACTAGCATTCTGGCCAAAATGATAGTATACGGTACGGCTCAATCCCCTGTGTGGTTGTCACGACCCGCACCCAGTGAAAGGACACGAGAAGTGAATACGCCCAGCCTACGTCGTAGTGTCGACGGTAGAATGTTGTCCTGAGTCACCATATCTAACACATTCTAGAATAAGCTCCAAATGGAGTATAAAATAATAAATACTCAATCACGACACTAAGATGGAATAGAATAGAAATCACAAGAGAATCACAACATAAATAGAGGTCTAGGTGTAACTACTAGAACAAAACTCAATACAACTCATAATGTCTCAAATGGAAAGACCAAAAGATACTAAGTCTCAGCTAGACTATAGACAAGTCCTCAGCGACTGCTGGATCCTCCTGGGGGTCCACGTCGCCAGTGTCATCTAAGCCAAGGCCATAATAAGTAGGGCAATACTCCTCATCAATACCTGTAAAATTTTCAACATATCCAGTCAGGACGGAACGAGCACATATCTCTCACAACAGTTCATATCAGGAATGGACATATAAAGTAAGCTATAGAAAACTATACATGAATCGCTGTAAAGAAAATCAACAAGAAAGAGAGACTATAAGAATGGAATATAATATGATAAATAGAGAAATGTAACCTTCTATGTGATTTAGAGCATGAATTGGTTATGTAAACGGTTTGGGTTGCACATGGATACAACTATAGAGTGCACATGGATACCTACTGGGGGTAATGATCACATAACCAACTACACTCTCCCTGCCCCCAATCAATACACAAGGATCAATATATGTTATGTTATTGCACATAGATAACAACTACTTTATACATGGGGCTCATATGGTCATGAGTGTACATGAATAGCACATGAGTGCACATGAATAAATATGAATACATGGAGTACATGATGGCCACGAAAAAGCACATGAACATGATATACTCGATGTATCCGAGGGGATAACATCGCATCAAAAGATCCAGAGGGTACTTGTAACGCCCCAGTCCCAAAATACATAGGACTAGGAACTAAGCATGCCAGCTGCATATATACGAGATATACTCCATTATATGGAAATCTCGAATATACACATAAGTTGTTTTGTGAATAATAATAACAGACAGTCACAGGTAAAAGCTAAATCTCATCCACAGAATATAAAAAAATGGTATCTCATGAATCAAAGTAAATGTCAGAATATAGCTGTTGGCCGGGCGGAGACAAATCCACTACCGGCACTAGAATAAACTGAAAGGAAATAGAGTCCAACCTCTAAGATAAATAGAATAAGAAATGATGCTAAATAGGCTCCTCGACCCAATAGGGACAGCTGCGATCAGAAGGTACTACTCGCTCGAGCGAAGGATGAGTCTATAGCGGAACCATACTCCTGCGGAAAGTCCTGCACACCTATACCTGGAGAGATCACCAGGTCATCAGAGGGACGTAACAAGATACAAAAAGAACATGCCACATAAACTGAATAAATATTGCTCAAATAAATAATTCAATTGAATTATAACATGGTCCAATACACACCTATTGAACGAGCGTACCATCCTCCCAACCAAACAAGGACAGGAGATGGTAAACTAATTCACGGTGACGTATCTTTCCATGCTATGAATCCAATATGGTATTCGGACCCCAACAAGGTTCAATACCTTCTCATCGGAGTAGTAAGCCACACCTACAACCAAACAAGGACAAGATGTGGCGAACTAATCCGCGACAAGTTATTGTTCCAAGCTACGGTCAGATACAAGTACCCAAACCAAGAGTACTCGTACCTAACGAATAAGGGTAGCCTACCATTCTATGTGAATGCAGTTTAAGTACATCCTTCCAATGCATGGGCCCTGGCTAAAAATGGGATCGGCATAGTCCCCCCTTGGGGCACCAGGGGCCTCAGGCATGATCGTTCCACGAACGTCAGTGGTCAGTAATAATAAGGGGGCGTCAACCCGCATCTCCAGTGGAGCGTACGGTCACAAGGGAAATGTGTAAAGTAGCCCATATGCTAAGGATATGTACTCCCCGCCCAATGCCTACTATGTTGTATCCACAACACATAACCCCTATTAACCGCTAAGTCAATCTAAGCATGCAATGTCTATTAGCGGTTAATCCTATCGCACAGCTTATACGTACTGGTGGCCAGCCAGTCACGTATGTCCGAGTTCTATATGTGACTCACAACACGTGGTACAAATGTGTCAAGGTCTATGAATGCAACACACAAAGGGTGGTCTCTTAACTCTAAGTTTAGTGTGAAAGAAGTTGATACATAGCAAAAAATATAACTGAACAGTATGTTCTAACAAGTATGCCATGTATCACAATTTATTTTGCATAAAGAAAATAAAGAGTAAAGCATGAAATATGAGATAAAATAAATAAACAGCGGTGACAAGGTATCTTGCCTGGAGGTAGTGTGCAGAATGGCGACGCCTGATGACTCAAATCGTCAGAATATGGAAGCAATGAAAGCCAACTTCTACGAACGACCTCGGATGCTAAAATAAATATCACAAACAGATTTGGCATAAAAGAAATACCCAGGAAACGCCTGTCCAAAAGTTAAATTCGGGAACAGGGGCAAAATCATAATTTCGGGTCAAAACGATGTCCGCCGTTGGACCCATTTTGCACCGAACTGCGTGCCAGAACCTATGGTCTCTAAAGTCGTCAAACTATATGTCTACGGATCCGGTTTGAGGAGAGGAACTCAATGGTATGTCCAGTTTTGGATTCCGATGAGCCGTGCACAAAATTGCCCGTTTGAGTGGGTCGCGGGCCCGCCAAAATGGGGTTCCGATTTGACCTTCTCAAAATCGGACCAAACTTGGCATACAGGACCATAAAAATGATACGGTCCTGATGGCGCAAGTTTCGTCTTTATACGACGAACGTGCACAAAGTTATGGGCTAGTTTGCAAAGCATCAATACGGGGGTATCTCGACGGATACACAGTGATTTTGTCGCGCACGCGCAATGAAATCGAGTTCCGTCAGTTCCCACACGTCGGCAACATCCATATGCGCCTTTCGATGCGTATAGCGCGCGACCACGTCGCCCGGTTTGTCGGGGCGTACGCCGTATCGGAAAAATTTTCTAAAATTTTGAGTTTTGAAAACAGATTTTCTTGAATATTTAACATCAATTATCTTCCTGTATAATTACTGAAAAATAAATCTAACCAGTGCGTTTCAATCCCGTATATGTTGTGTTTCACAGTTTCCAGTTGGTTTGATAAAACCCTCACTATACGGGTCGAAAATCGGCTTCCAAGTCATGGGTTGGGACTGCTCTAAACTGTTCTATTCCGACAGTTTTTGCGGGAACTTTGGATCGAGTTCCCGAGAGATACATAGGTCTTTGCTCGATTCTAACAAAGGGGGTTTTGAGAGGGTTAGATAAGCTCTATGCAGGATTTGACGAAATCGAAAATAGTCGAGTATGATGGGAGAATGACGAAGGGGAAGTTGCATACCTGCGGTCGAGAAAACAGGGTAACTATGTTTTCTTATGGTCGGCCGGCGGTGTTCAGTTGACGGCGGCCGTCCGTCGGCGGTGGGCTGGCGGCGCGGGGTTTGCAGTGCACGCTGGAGGAGATCCTCGACGTCGGCGATGCGGTTTTTCTAGGGTTTCGATTGTGAAATCTCTCACGCGCAAGGAGCAGTTTATATAGCTACTGCTATATGCTAAGTCGGGTCGTGGGATTGGCTAGTTGGGTGACTAGCTCCCCTTGCGGGCTGGGGTGTTCTGGCCCTTTGGCTGGGCCGAGCTCACATGGGGGGGTCTTAATTCCCATGGGTCGTTTGGTTGGATGCACAGAAGAGCAATGTTGGTTGTTCCCATGGGTTGTTTACAGGGTCGGGAAAAAGTATTCTACTGTTCCCTTTTGGGAACAGTAGCCGCAAGCTTCATTCTTTTTTTTATACTAAATCCTTATATATAGATATATATATATAACTAAATTCTTAATAAAATCTTAATAGTAGTTTTCAAAAATCTAAATTTAATTAATAAAATTTATAAAAAATCTTTTAATAAGAATACACATCAATAATTATAATACTAACTTAACATAATCCCAAAATTTTTTCTTTTATAAATAAAACTTCTATATAGAACCATTAAAAGAAATCAAATAAAATTTATAAAATTTTATAAAATATACACGATGTCCCTCTTAATTAATATAAAAATATTTCACATCATTTATGCAAGTATTCATATATATCACATTGATCAAATTAGAACTATCATTATTATTATTATTTTTACAAACTTTTAAAACTTCTAAACTCCAAAATAAAAATATATTTTAAATATAAGAAAAAAGGTCAAGATAGCCATATACGATTTCATAATTTAAACAACCAAATATTTACGTAATTAAATATAAAAAATCCTTCAAAAATTTTGGGGAATTACATTCTACCCAACTTATAAAAATTTTGTCCTCAAAATTAAAATAAAACTTAATATAAAAATATAACAATAAATCTTAATGGAAGAATATGGTGAGATTGCATACTAAGGGAGGGTAGGTAGTCATTTCATAACATAGAGAAGTATTATGTCATGCCTAATGTCTATCTATCAAGGGGTGGTTTTGGTGATCAGTCATGTCTAATAAAACAATTGGTAGAAGTAGGGTAATACCTGCTAGATCCTTAATCTCAGGATGGGTGTCTATCGCTTCCATGGTAAGTGCTTGCCCATGCCTTTGTCTATTCATCTCTTGCCTAATATGAGCTGCCTGGTCAGGTAAAGGTGGTCCCCGCTGATATCCTTGTGGTGCTCCCATTCCCGGTGATAGGGGTCTTGGCATCTGCTGCTAAGCTAGTGCTAAAGCAAGTAGTGTTGGTCCTTGGGTCTGCTGATGCGGTGCTAAGTCATGTCGTCCAGGACAATTTTTGACCTTGTGTTGCTCCGATCCACATCCTAAACACTGGCCCAACCGAATGCGACATTCTCTCTGGATGTGCCCTTGTCTTCCACAGAAATGGCAAATAGGCTTCTCTCGAGCCTGATAGGGTCCTCCTCTCTCCTGCTGATATGCCATGGGATGTCTGATAGGTCCACTCGGGTCAACTCTAACTGGTCGGTGCATTGGGGTAGGACGTCTCTGGTCATGCTGTGCCTCCTTACGGAGGAGCTCCTGGATATGTGCTTCCTCTAAAATAGCTGTATGAGAGACTCGAGACTATATGGTAGTGTAAGGCTTGAGCTCTGGTGAAAGCCCTTGATGGAACCTCCTCGCTTTCTCCTGCTCCGTCGGTATCAACGACACACCAAATTTACTCAGGCGGCTGAACTCTGCATCGTACTCATCTACTGACATGCTCCCCTGCTTCAGATGAAGGAACTGGTCATAGAGAGCATCTCGAACATAGATGGGAAAATGTCACGCCCCAGTACCGAAATACGAGGATGGACTAGGCCAGCTACTCCATATGAGGTACGTAACGTCATACGGCGATCGTGGCTGTCGAGAGACTAGGGGGTACATGCTACAATTAAGTCTCCTATGGTCCCACAGAGTTCTATGTCTCAATCAATTAAGTCAAATCAGCAATTAAATGAACATTAAAGATAAAGCAGTAAGGCGTCCCTGACGCTTCATCAAAATGATCATGAGAGACTAGCTTTATAATTTAGCTATCTTAGAGAGTCAGGAGTACAAAATTATACACAGCTGCAGTCTGTTTAATTACAATTATGTACTGACACAAAATATCAAGTAATCCGGCTAACAGGTGCCGGTGGCTAAACGTCGCAAAAGTATAAGCAGGAGTGGTGGAGAAGAAACCCACTCGAGTCCCCGAACCGCCATGCTCCTAGTATGCACCATGGATGTCAGGGAGGAAGATCGTGTCCTCTGGCTCTGCTACGAGATCTGGCCAAACAAAACCAGCGGGGTCAGCCCCGAATAGCAAGTACCGCCAAAGGGGCACAAGAGTTAAGATTAAAAACCCAACTAATAGAATGACTGATAATAGTAATACTTATGCTACTATTATAGGGTAGCACAACATCCTCGAACCCATATGGCACCCTTACAACCAAACAAGGACAAAAGGTGCCGCATGGAGTCGGGACATGTCGTACTCTATAACATTCACATAAGTTAAAAGGTATAAACAATAAAATCTCCTGATCGTGACTTCGGTCGATAGCCTATCGCAGCACAATAACCAACCCAACAATCAAACAAGAACATGGGTTGGATCATGCACCATGATAGACCATGTTCCTCGGTCATTCACAGAAGTAGCACTTCACAACCAGAATAAGTCTTCCGTTTATAACTTCGGTCCACAGCCTGTTATAGTACGATAACCAACCCAACAATCAAACAAGAACATGGGTTGGATCACATACCACAACAGTCCGCTTTCCTCGGTTATTCGCGGAAGGTAATAGGATACAAGCAAGTCGTTTTCACGGCCAATCAAGTCTACGAGTTTCTAGTGGGACGAGGTTATCCTCACGTCATGTTATTAGAAAAATCCTCAGATCGTATCTTTCCAGCAAGGCTAGCCAACCCAGGGGTTCGCGTGGACAGGTGTCATGGAGCACAGGTCCCTCGTGAGGCCACCTTATCAAGACATGTAATATATAGCAAGAATTAATCGGATACAGTCATCCACTCGTTGCGGATGACACAGTATCCGTGGAGACCAGCCGGCACGCCAAGACAATATCTCAGGGCGACTGGTGTAACACGATCTCGGGACTCTGCCCTCCCCATGCATCTAGTATATTCAGTTGCCTAGTTTAACCCTAGGTGAAATCTTGGACTCTCATGCTGTGGCCTGCATGATTATCCTCCTAAAGTCGTACTTTAGTACGAGTACCCTAAGTGAGGATCCATGTCAATCAGTATGTCAACATGTGCTACCCTCCTTAGTGTAATGCATCATTACAAATACGCCACGTGGAGTTACGAGTCATTTGTCGAGCATGAACAAGAACTGGGACATTCAGGTACATGTATCAGGTAGGAACACTTTGTTCTCCGGGGTCACATCAGTGCTCATATCATGCTCGGGACAAAAGGCGTAAGGATATAAAATGGGCATATAATATCTAATAAAATATCAAAAGCATACGCACAACAAGGCAGCGTGCGTGAAAAGTCACGCAAGCTCAAGGGAAAGAGCAGCGTAAAAAGTCACGCAAGCTCAAGGGAAAGTGCTGCGTGAAAAGTCACGCAGGCTCAAGGGAGAGTGCTGCGTGAAAGTCACGCAAACTCAAGGGAAAGAGCAGCGTGAAAAGTCACGCAAGCTCAAGGGAAAGAGCTGCGTAAAAAGTCACGCAAGCTCAAGGGGAGAGCTGTGTGAAAAGTCACACAAGCTCAAGGGAAAGAGCTGCATGAAAAGTCACGCAGGCTCAAGGGAGAGTGCTGCGTGAAAAGTCACGCAAGCTCAAGGGAAAGAGCTGCGTGAAAAGTCACGCACGCTACAGGAGACACGCTTCCAACAGGAAACGTACCTAAGTCTGCGTACGCAGCGCTAAAGAGCGCGCGTAGCTCAGTGTGTGTAAGCTAAGAAGCTCTACACACTGCTCACTGTCTTCTCCAAACAGCAAGAACACTATGACAGAACCCAAAACTTCAAAACAACATAACTTGGCCATCCGAACTCCAAATCCAGATTTCCATAGCTCCAACTTGGGTGAAACTGAATGCTCTTCCACATGGAAGCATCAAAACCCACAAAATCCAACTAAAGTAGATCAAACCATGCAAAATCCGAAAATGATTAAAACTTAGATCTACAAAAATCAAAGCTTCAAAATAGAAATTTCTAAGTTCTAAACTAGTATAGATTGAGGAGAAGAACATGTTTTGGCAAATAGTTTTGTAAGAATCATTAACAAAATTATGGATCCTTCTCTTGAGCAAGTTGGTACTTACCTTGGTTGGTGGAGGAAGTAAATGAGAAGAAGTAAATGAGAGGAGAGAGAAGGAGATGAGTTATATATATAGAATTCTTGGACCCATAGGTTCATGATGAACCAAAGGGTTGATGATGGACCATGGGTGAACCAAGAATAGGTTACCCAAATGAGCCAAAACTGTAGGCCCCAAATGCAGAAAATAAATTAGGAAATAATATTTTGTCGAATATTTTTAGAAAATGCATGAAGAAATACTGCATAATAAATATCGTATAAATTCAAGATAAATACAATTTATCGGTTTACGTATTAAAATACGTATTCCAGGATTGGGGAGTGACATATCTACCCTTCTTAGAAAAATTTTGTCCTCGAAATTCCAGCCAAGACAGGATAGTGAAATCAGGACAAGCAAGGCACAATAATATATATAAGTTAACTATCATAGCAGTTATTATCATACATCACAAAGTACAAAATAAGCAGGTGCAGAAAAGCATGGAATCGTGTCAATAAGGTGCATAAATATACCTTATTAGTCAAACAAATACGGATAACGAGATCTGATCTCGTCCTCGCGCTCTCAGGTTGACTCTCTCGAAGAGTGATGGTTCCAAGAAACACGGACAAGGCTTATCGTCCGATTCTTGAGTACCTTCTCTCGCCGGTCCAAAATAGATACGGGTTGTTCCTCGTAAGTTAGGTCGGTACCAACGACTAACTCAGAATGATCGAGGACGTGACTCGGATCCGGGACATACCCACGTAATTGGGACACATGAAACACATCATGTATGCCAGTTAAAAAAGACGGAAGGGCAAGTCGATAAGCCACATCGCCTACCCGAGCGAGAATCTTAAAAGGACCAACGTATCTTGGACTAAGCTTTCCCCGGGTTCCAAATCTGATGATACCCCGAGTAGGCGAAATCCGCAGAAACACTTGGTCGCCAACTCTAAACTCTAGAGGCCTACGATGCTGATCTGCCCAATGACGATGTCGATCCTGTGCAACTCGAAAGCGCTCTCTGACTAACTTAACTATCTCCACAGTCTGCATGATCATCTCTGGCCCCAACAACTTCCGTTCTCCGACGTCGTCCCATGCCAAAGGGGACCTGCACTTCCTTCCGTACAATGCTTCGAACGGGGCCATCTGAATGCTAGCCTGATAGCTGTTGTTATAGGAGAACTCCACTAGATGAAGGTGATCCTCCCAAGATCCGCCAAAATCCAAGGTACACGCCCGTAGCATATCTTCTAATATCTGAATGGTTCTTTCTGATTGCCCGTCAGTTTGTGGATGATAGGCAGTACTGAATCTTAACTTGGTTCCCAAACTTTGGTGCAAGCTCCGCCAAAAATGGGAAGTAAACCGCGTATCCCGATCTGATACTATACTAACTGGAACACCGTGCTGCCTTACTATCTGCTTCATGTACATTTCTGCTAACTGCTTAGTAGTCTGTCCAACTCGGAAGGGAAGGAAATAAGCGACCTTCGTGAGTCGATCTACTATTACCCAGACTGCATTCTTGCCAGCTGGGGATCTAGGTAAACCGGTCACAAAATCCATCGTGATGTGCTCCCATTTCCATTCTGGGATAGGAAGCGGCTGTAGCAACCCTGCTGGTCTCTGCTGCTTGGCTTTCACCTGCTGACATACCAGACACTTGGATACAAATCTCGCTATCTCTCTTTTCATGCCATTCCACCAAAAGAACTGCCTGATATCTCGATACATCTTCGTTCCTCCTGGATGAATGGAGTAAATAGAACTATGAGCTTCAGACATAACTTCTTGCCGAAGGTCTCCACTCGGTACACAGAGTCTGTTTCCAAACCTGAGCATACCATCTTTATGAATCACTAACTCCTTTCTATGGCCTGATTCACACTCCGACCGCAACTTCTGAATCTGTGGATCTCCTGCTTTTGCTGCCCTTATCCTCTCTACTAAGGTTGACTGAATCTGCATACTGGTCATTCTTCCTATATCCCTTGGCAAAACTACTTCGATTCCCATACTCTGAAGGTCATCTAAAATATGCTTCTGCGAGGTCAAGATAAAGGCACTGTCTCTCCTACTCAGTGCATCTGCAACTACATTCGCCTTGCCTGGATGATACTGAAGATCTAAATCAAAATCCTTCAGCAGTTCTAACCATCTTCTTTGCCTCATGTTCAAATCTCGCTGCGTGAACACGTATTTCAAACTCTTATGATCAGTATAGATCTCTACCCGATCTCCGTATAAATAATGCCTCCACAACTTGAGTGAAAATACCACAGCTGCTAACTCCAAATCGTGAGTCGGGTAATTTTTCTCATGGTCTCGAAGCTGTCGAGACGCATATGCTATCACTTTTCTATGCTGCATTAATACACATCCAAGACCCTTCCCTGATGCGTCATAATATACGGTAAAGCCTCCTGCTCCTACTGGAAGTGTCAAGATCGGGGCTGAGATCAATCTCTTCTTCAATTCTTCAAATGATGCCTGATAGCTAGCTGACCAAACAAACTCTACGTCCTTGTGCGTCAAACGCGTTAAGGGTGCAGAGATCTTGGCAAAGTCCGCCACGAACCTTCTGTAGTAACCGGCTAATCCTAAGAAACTTCGTACTTCTGCAACCGTTCTCGGGACTGGCCAATGCTCTACGGCCTCAATCTTCTTCGGATCCACTAACACTCCTGCCCCAGAAATTACATGCCCCAGGAACGAAATATGATCTAACCAGAATTTACACTTGTCGAGCTTCGCATAAAGTTGATGCTCCCTTAATGTCTGTAAGATAGTCCTAAGATGTTTCTCATGCTCCTCTTCACTGCTGGAATAGACAAGAATGTCATCTATGAACACCACCACAAATTTATCCAAGTACGACAGAAATATACGGTTCATTAAATCCATGAATACTGCGGGGGCATTGGTTAGTCCAAAGGGCATTACTAAAAACTCATAATGCCCATATCTAGATCTGAATGCTGTCTTCGGTATGTCTTGCTCCCGGACTCTTACTTGATAGTATCCTGACCGAAGATCGATCTTGGAAAAGACGCTGGCCTTGCTCAACTGGTCGAACAAGTCATCAATCCTTGGTAGTGGGTACTTATTCTTCACTGTTACTGCATTCAGCTTGCGGTAGTCGATGCACATCCTCGTCGACCCATCCTTCTTGGGAACTAGAATCACTTGCGCGGCCCAGGGCGATTTACTGTCTCGGATGAATCCTTTAGACTTCAACTCTTCTTCATGTTGATACAACTTATCCTGCTCTGACGGCGACATTCTGTAAACTCTATCTGCAATAGGCCTCGTTCCAGGGTTCAACTCAATGCTAAATTCTACCTCTCTGACTGGGGGTATTCCTGGGAGCTCATCGAGAAAGACGTCAAGAAAATCTTTGACCACTCTCGAAATCTGTCCTGGCTCTGACACTGCTGCTGAGATGACGCCTCCGGCCTGATTCTTCAAGGTTCGAGTAAAGATGAACTGCTCCATCCCAGGAATGCTGAATATGACCCTACCTCCTCTACAATCAATTGTTGCATGACTGTCTCTCAACCAATCCATGCCAAGAACGACATCAAAATTCCCCATAGGGAATTCAATCAATGATGCGGGCAGTAAATGCCCACACACCTCCACCGGACATAAAAAGCGCACTCTGCTAACTTCTATGAGCCCATTACCGGTGAGTATATCCATCCTCTCCGGCAATGCCTCAAACTCTAATCCAATCTGTGTAGCATATTGTGCAGAGATGAATGAATGAGTAGCGCCTGAATCAAATAATGCTACAGCGGGAAATGAGGTGACGAGAATTTTACCTGCCACCACGTCACTAGACGCTAGAGCCTCTCCCAAGGATAATGTGAGAGCCTGTCCCTGGCCCCGCTGAGCTCCTTGTTGTGGCCTTCCTCGACCATGCTGTTGCTGCCCCTGAGGGCCTTCGGCTTCCTGTGCCTGGCGGAACATCTGAGCCTGCGTTGGTAAGCACTGGGCTAGGGGCCTTACCGCTAATACTGGCCCTCCACTCGGGGTTGCCACTGGAGCTGGCAATGCTGGAAACTGTTGAGCTGGCCCTCCTGGCCTCTGTATTATAGGACAAGTGGAAATACGGTGGTCTGCACGACCACACCTCAAACATAAGCCATTCGCTGACCGACACACCTCCCTCGTGTGTCCTGTCTTCCCACAGAAGGTACAGTCCTGGGGTGCTCCCTGACGCTGCTGCTGGTTCCTCGGCTGTTGATGCCGAACTGGCGCTGTATTAGTTGATACGGCCGTCCTCCGCGGCGCTCCTGTATCATGAATACGCACACCGGGTGCTGGTGCCGACGTTCGCTGCACTGCTCCTCCTCCAACCTGGGAATGAGATCTCTTCTGACCTCCTGTCCTTGATGCTAACCTCTGCTGGGTAAGCTCGTGCCTCCGAGTGGCCGTCAAAACAGCGTCAAACGTCTGGTAGTCGTGTCCTTCCACAAGTTGTAATAGTTCCAAATGAAGTCCCTGCTGGAACCTCATAGCTTTCTCTGGCTCCGTTGCCACCATTGCTGGTGCGAAACGGCACAATCTGCAGAACTCTGCGGCATACCCATCTACGGTCTTGCCTGCTTGCTTGAGACTGATAAACTTCTGCTGGAGCTCATATCGAGCTACTACGTCAAAATACTTGGCCTTGAATCTGTCACTGAAGGTGGTCCAACGAACAGGACGTCTTGCGCCAACTTCTTCTGATGCCCACCAGTCGCGGGCAAGATCCTGAAGTACCAGTTTGACCTGATCAACCTTCTCATCATCTGGAACCTTGGCTGCCACAAGAATGGCTTCAATGTCTTGAATCCATGCATCCGCAGTGATGACATCCTCCGTGCCATCAAAATACCTCGGGTTCAAGCGACGGAACCTTCCTGATGCTCCCGAGTCAACCCCGGCACTCCTCTCAAGAGCTAACTGAATCCCCTGGTTCAGTAACACGTTCTGCTCCTGCTGCCGAGTCTGTTGCTGTTGGTGAGTGACAAGAATCCCTCGGACGATCTCCAGGAGTGCTACGGCATCTGGTACTGCCGTCGCTGCTGGTGCTGCAGGAGTCTCAATAACCTGCGGCTGCACTGCCTCTGGTTCCACTTCTGCTTGTGCCTGCCCTGGGGAAGGTTTTCTCCCCTGTTGCTGCCCAGTCGAGCCATGCTCTTGCTGCTCTTCCTCATGGGCCTCACCCGCTACTGAGAATGAAGCACCCCTATAGAGAAAGATATAAGATTATCAAGTCCGGACAAGGAAGATTTCGAGGATGCAAGTCAGGTTAGAGATCAAGGCAAGGACAGAGAATTCGAAACAGAATTTTAAGGGGAACAAGTTTTGATTGAGACTTCTAATAATTCGCAATACCCCACAAGTCTGAAAATCAGACCTGCATGGGCCACCACTAAAACCTTGTCACGCCCCAGTACCGAAATACGGGGACGGACTAGGCCAGCTACTCCATATGAGGTACGTAACGTCATACGACGATCGCGGCTGTCGAGAGACTAGGGGGTACATGCTACAATCAAGTCTCCTATGGTCCCACAGAGTTCTATGTCTCAATCAATTAAGTCAAATCAGTAATTAAATGAACATTAAAGATAAAGCAGTAAGGCGTCCCTGACGCTTCATCAAAATGATCATGAGAGACTAGCTTTATAATTTAGCTATCTCAGAGAATCAGGAGTACAAAATTATACACAGCTGCAGTCTGTTTAATTACAATTATGTACTGACACAAAATATCAAGTAATCTGGCTAACATGTGCCGATGGCTAAACGCCGCAAAAGTATAAGCAGGAGTGGTGGAGAAGAAACCCACTCGAGTCCCCGAACCGCCATGCTCCTAGTATGCACCATGGATGTCAGGGAGGAAGATCGCGTCCTCTGGCTCTGCTACGAGATCTGGCCAAACAAAACCAGCGGGGTCAGCCCCGAATAACAAGTACCGCCAAAGGGGCACAAGAGTTAAGATTAAAAACCTAACTAATAGAATGACTGATAATAGTAATACTTATGCTACTATTATAGGGTAGCGCAACATCCTCGAACCCATATGGCACCCTTACAACCAAATAAGGACAAAAGGTGTCGCATGGAGTCGGGACGTGTCGTACTCTATAACATTCACATAAGTTAAAAGGTATAAACAATAAAATCTCCTGATCGTGACTTCGGTCGATAACCTATCGCAGCACAATAACCAATCCAACAATCAAACAAGAACATGGGTTGGATCATGTACCATGATAGACCATGTTCCTCAGTCATTCACAGAAGTAGCACTTCACAACCAGAATAAGTCTTCCGTTCATAACTTCGGTCCACAGCCTGTCATAGTACGATAACCAACCCAACAATCAAACAAGAACATGGGTTGGATCACGTACCACAATAGTCCGCTTCCCTCGGTTATTCGCAGAAGGTAATAGGATACAAGCAAGTCGTTTTCACGGCCAATCAAGTCTACGAGTTTCTAGTGGGACGAGGTTATCCTCGCGTCATGTTATTAGAAAAATCCTCAGATCGTATCTTTCCAGCAAGGCTAGCCAACCCAGGGGTTCGTGTGGACAGGTGTCATGGAGCACAGGTCCCTCGTGAGGCCACCTTGCCAAGACATGTAATATATAGCAGGAATTAATCGGATACAGTCATCCACTCGTTGCGGATGACACAGTATCCGTGGAGACCAGCCGGCGCGCCAAGATAATATCTCAGGGCGACTGGTGTAACACGATCTCGGGACTCTGCCCTTCCCATGCATCTAGTATATTCAGTTGCCTAGTTTAACCCTAGGTGAAATCTTGGACTCTCATGCTGTGGCCTGCATGATTATCCTCCTAAAGTCGTACTTTAGTACGAGTACCCTAAGTGAGGATCCATGTCAATCAGTATGTCAACATGTGCTACCCTCCTTAGTGTAATGCATCATTACAAATACGCCACGTGGAGTTACGAGTTATTTGTCGAGCATGAACAAGAACTGGGACATTCAGGTACATGTATCAGATAGGAACACTTTATTCTCCGGGGTCACATCAGTGCTCATATCATGCTCGGGACAAAAGGCGTAAGGATATAAAATGGGCATATAATATCTAATAAAATATCAAAAGCATACGCACAACAAGGCAGCGTGCGTGAAAAGTCACGCAAGCTCAAGGGAAAGAGCAGCGTGAAAAGTCACGCAAGCTCAAGGGAAAGTGCTGCATGAAAAGTCACGCAGGCTCAAGGGAGAGTGCTGCGTGAAAAGTCACGCAAACTCAAGGAAAAGAGCAGCGTGAAAAGTCACGCAAGCTCAAGGGAAAGAGCTGCGTAAAAAGTCATGCAAGCTCAAGGGGAGAGCTGTGTGAAAAGTCACGCAAGCTCAAGGGAAAGAGCTGCGTGAAAAGTCACGCAGGCTCAAGGGAGAGTGATGCGTGAAAAGTCACGCAAGCTCAAGGGAAAGAGCTGCGTGAAAAGTCACGCACGCTACAGGAGACACGCTTCCAACAGGAAACGTACCTAAGTCTGCGTACGCAGCGCTAAAGAGCGCGCGTAGCTCAGTGTGCGTAAGCTAAGAAGCTCTGCACACTGCTCACTGTCTTCTCCAAACAGCAAGAACACTATGGCAGAACCCAAAACTTCAAAACAACATAACTTGGCCATCCGAACTCCAAATCCAGATTTCTATAGCTCCAACTTGGGTGAAACTGAATGCTCTTCCACATGGAAGCATCAAAACCCATAAAATCCAACTAAAGTAGATCAAACCATGCAAAATCCGAAAATGATTAAAACTTAGATCTACAAAAATCAAAGCTTCAAAATAGAAATTTCTAAGTTCTAAACTAGTATAGATTGAGGAGAAGAACATGTTTTGGCAAATAGTTTTGTAAGAATTATTAACAAAATTATGGATCCTTCTCTTGAGCAAGTTGGTACTTGCCTTGGTTGGTGGAGGAAGTAAATGAGAAGAAGTAAATGAGAGGAGAGAGAAGGAGATGAGTTATATATATAGAATTCTTGGACCCATGGGTTCATGATGAACCAAAGGGTTCATGATGGACCATGGGTGAACCAAGAATAGGTTACCCAAATGAGCCAAAACTGTAGGCCCCAAATGCAGAAAATAAATTAGGAAATAATATTTTGTCGAATATTTTTGGGAAATGCATGAAGAAATACTGCATAATAAATATCGTATAAATTTAAGGTAAATACAATTTATCGGTTTACGTATTAAAATACGTATTCCAGGATTGGGGAGTGACAGAAAAAATCTTTCATAGAAGAGGTCATAAAATTCCTTCCATGTGATCCCAGTGCCCAGTCGTCTTTCTTCCGCCTTCCACCAGTGGTGAGCATTGTCTTCTAAGAGTAAGTCCACTGCTATCATCCAATCATGTGCTGGCAACTGGGATGCCCTCAAGTATTTCTCGGTGCTGATAAGCCAGGCAGAAACTTCTAAAGGACTCTCAGTACCCTTAAAATTCTTAGGCCCCATGTCAATGAAATCCTTAATGGAGCCAAGATAAAGTTGCGGAGCTGGTGTCGAATTTGGTATCGGGGCTGGTGGTGGAGGTCTAGCTAAGTAGGCCATCATGCTCTGCCTCAACATTTCCATTTGTTGCCACTGAGATTGTAGCATAGCATACCTAAACTGGGTGGTCGGGTCCGCATCAGTCGAAAGTGGAGGCAGTTGGGGTCCGAGCTGTGGTGCAAACTGCTGAGGCAATGGGGATGGTACAGTCTTTCCTGGTGGTACTGCAGTAGTTTGCTCAACCTGGCTGACTGGGGACACTTGGGCTTCCTGCTGCACCATCGATGGGTTTGTGGTATTCTGCTGTGGCTCTAGCTAATACGGAGTCACCGGGGTCATTGGGAAAACCTGTTCTCCTTGGGAAGTTGCATCACCAGATGTGATAGCTAAGGTAGAAGTGGGTCCGCTGTGTAGAGTCATATTGCTGGTACGAAGATAAGGGAAGATGTTAGAATAGCTTCAGATAGGTTTTGAGTCAAGCAATTGAAAGAGAATTTAAATAAGAATTCAAAATGTCAACATCCCGTGGATAAGATCCTAGAGGGCGAATATGTCAAGCTAACCATATCTCAATCCACGTAAATTCATACGAAAGGCGAACCAATTGCACTATGGTTGATCAGACCACAATACACAGGTTCTGATAAGATAATGTATCAGTGGGCGCCCACAATAAAACATATGTCCTGAACAAGCTCGATGAAAGAATTAGCTCGCAAAACTAGGCTATAATAGCAATATTAGTCAAGGTAGTCTAATTACAAATACGCAAGTTAGCTTAAGCTACTTAAGAGTCTAAGTCGTGTCCGGTGTTCGTGTCTCTGTAGTCGTCCTACTGTCTTCTTGTCTAAGGCCTTGGTTAAAGTCAAAGGAATTTAGGTTGTAGGGCTTCCTACCCAACTTATAAAAGTTGAACTAGTAGTGTGATTGAATGATGGAACATGACGACATAGTACACACGATAGTGGGGTAAGGGTTTACGGTAGAATAATTCGAGAAGTAATCAAGATAGATAATTGGGAGTTCGAAGTGAAGGCGAGATAGAATGTCATATATGTGGATGAGATCCTAAATTTCTAATCCTATATGCAGGCTTGCTTGGTACGGTAATGTGAGCACCCTGAATTTTGGGTTAATTTTTTTTATTTTATTTTATTTTCTGATTTATTGGTTTCGATAAATAATTTATTCTGTTATTTTCCTTAAGTGTGCCTTTCCGTGCCATTGATATTTGGAGTATCAGGGATGTTCAATTCTGGAAATCTTCTTCACAAGTTTTGGAGTGGACATGATTACCTTCATGACGGTATATGGTGTCCCACTCAAACTTGTTCCCTTGTGCTCTTTTTGCTTCGCTGAACTTCGGGTCGAATTAGACCATTTGATTATTAATTGATTTTTCCACTCTTTTTCTTGATCATTTTTAGCACGTTACCGTGACTTTTAATTTTGGAGCGCAAGACCAGTTAATTTCTTGAAACTAACTTCTCATGCTTGATCTACTCGAGACGGTCGTCATCCATGACCTTCGTGTCCCACTCAGACACGCCTCCTTGTGCTCCATTTGCTTCGTACAACTTTCCCGACACGTGACCCGATTTTATTTTACCCCACGGTGTCACATCTATCTTCCAACTTGATTTGTGGGTCCCCTGTCGAACAAAACCTGTCAGCCCCAACTATGGACATGGCCCACTTTGAGCCTACTATCCGTCCGCCACTTGTGTCCCATTTATTGGAATCCCCATGTGCTATTTATTTATCCATGATCATCAACGTCTAATTTTAATTCGATTTTTGCTCAATGTCTGATTCTGACCCAATCAGGCTCTACCGAGTCCAGCCCAGCTCCATGTTGCTCTCTATCATAACACCCTCAATTTTCTTGCCCAAAAATATCAAATACTCATTTTGCCTATTTTTCTATATTTAATAGAAATTTTCTATTGATTTTTAACTCCATGGAATGACCTATTTTTCCCAATGTTAACCTTAGCCATTGGATTCTTCTATTTTTAATCATCACCATTCAATTCCCTCCAACCCCATAGCAGCCAACTACTGTCGGCCCTAAAATTTAGGAACAACTTTTTCTCTCTTTCTCTCATTTTATTATTGCTATCCATCTCTTTCTCTCTCCTTTCTAATTTCTTTCCTACACTAAACACACAACAACTCCTCCATCCCAACAGCCTTCTCCTCCTATTTCCTCGACCACCATTGCCCGACCCCTTCACTGGCCGTCGGCCGACCCTAACCCAGACTCGCCATCATCTCCTCTTCCTTCTCTCTATCTTCTCCTCCTCTCCTCCCCTCAAATCTGCCACCACCTACATCATCACCACCTTCTTTCAGGCCACCGGCCGCGCGCGTGGCCACATGCCGCCCCCACGACGCCGTGGCCACCTTGGACTTCCCCTAGCCGCCGCCGTGGCCACCCCCCGCCGGTCAGAAGTGCCGTGCACGGGTGCGCAGCTGCAGCAGCAGCAGCATGGGGGGCAGCGACGGCCGCCGCCGACGTGCGTCGCCGCCGTCGCACAAGGCCACCGACGACCCCCACCGGCCACACAAGCCTCCGACGAGCCACCCTGTGGCTGCCACTCTCTTCTCTGACGCGTCGAATAGCCGATTCGTGCGTTTTGAACGAGATCCCGTCGGCGCGCGCGAGTTTGGAACTCAGAATTCGTGCTCCGTCGCAGTAACTTCGCACGCATTTTTTCAGAAATCCGACCGTTGGATCGTCGATTTCTTCACTCCGTCATAATCTCGGTATATCCACGTTCATCCCTGTCGATTTTCGTCCGTTAATTTTATCGTTTGATACATGAAAACCGGCCACCAAGTTGACCGTTTAAATTATATAAAAAATGGACAATTTTGCGGGGCCAACTTCGTCAGCTTGTATCTCCTCTACCGCAGATCTTTTTGGCGTGCTACCAGTTCCTGTACGAAGCTGGTATAACCCTCTTACTACCCCTCCAGTTTCGTTTCATTGTGAGCTTGTTTGACTGGTTGAATTCGACACCAAAGTTGGCCGTCCGAATTCGTAATTTCCAACTTGTAAAATTCTATTTTTGAACACGGGACTCCAGATTTCATTTCTGACACCACCATTAGATTCGTGGCGTCGTTCTGGCATGTTTTTATATACAATTTGTTAGATTTGGAGAACGTGGGCCCGGGCACGCATTTCGGTGCAAAGCGGGTCCTACTTTCTGGGTCAACGAGACTTTTTGACGTCGGCTCATCAGAATCCAATTCCGGAGATACCGTTGAGTTCGTATCATCATTCTGGACTCATTGACATATAATTTGCTAGATTTTGGTGGACATTGGGTCCGACACGCATTTCGATGCAAGTCAGGATACCAATATCCGGGTCAACGGGTCATTTTGAGATTGGCTCATCGGAATCCAATTCCGTATATACTGTTGAGTTCGTATCGTCATTCTGGACTCGTTGACATATAATTTGCTGAGTTTTGAGAACTTTGGCTCCGGTACGCATTTTTGTGCAAACCGAAATTCCAAGTTCTGGTCAACGGACCAAATTGAGATCGGGTCAACGGAATCTAATTCTGGAGACATCGTTGGGTTCGTATCGTCATTCTGGTTTCGTGGACATATAATTTGTTATATTTTATTGACTTGTTTTCTTGTGCATTTTTCGGTACAAAATGGCTCCGACACGGACACCGTTTTGACCCGAAATTACCTTTTTGCCCTTGTGTCCAAATTGGACCGATGGGTAGGCAATCCTAGCTAATTTGACTATTCTGGACACGTTGGCGATGTTTATTTCATCGTTCGATAATGTTTGTTGATAATTTCTCTGAGTTTAACCTTTTTATAATTAATTAATAATTAATTCATATAATGCTCGTATTTCGGGATTAGTACAACGAAACTGAGCTCAGTGAATTCCAGTGATCTTATATCGCTAAAATTGACAAGATGGACACGTGGAACACGATAATAAGATTATCAACCTTACCATTGATACTCTTATCTCGATTTGCGTGTCGTAAGTTTTGACGTACGAATAACGAAGTACACTTTATATTTTCAATAATTCGATTAGAATTTACCCGGTTTGACCAGAGTTGACCAGTTGACCCAAAGTCAACTGTAAGTCAACGCTTGACCTAGTTTGACTAAATTATTGACCGGAGTTGACCTAGAGTTAATTTGACTTAGAAGAACCTAGGATAAGATAGATTGCTTGTAGAGATTTATTTAATATAACTTGAACACCTTATAACCTGTGTTGCTTTAAATAGGACTCTGTGGCTCAGTTGGACCCTCTATACTTATCAGCTTAGGCCCGCAGGCGAGTACATTCACTGATAGTTTTCATTGTCTTGATATCTGCTATATCCGATTCAGTTGTAGTGTCTTACTTGATTTCCAGACACGATAGTTCACGGACTAGTATATGTCGGATCCTGTCATGAGATGTTATTCCCGGGTTACTTGGTATATTGGTACAAGACTCGACTTGTTACTTGTACTTGTATAGACATGGATTTGGGAGTGGGCTGATCACCTGCTTTTGAATCCCGTGTCATGACGTGTTATGTCCGGATCCTTTATACTATTCGGGGGATGAGGAGTTATTAGTGGTTGTGTGATCAAATCCCCACTTATTGCTTCATACTTGTACTCGACACTTGTCCATAGCTACTTGTTCACAACTTGCCATGGTGACCGGCTTTATCTTCACACTTGTTGCTTCACACTTGTTATTTGGTTGTAGCCGGTCAGATGGAAAGCATGAACATGTTTCCGAAGCCGATCACATGACACACTAATAATTCAAGGCACCTTTTATATTTATTATCTTAGGGGGACTAAGTTCTGTTCGGGAGAAGGGTTACAACTCCGGTCCTTGTTTGGTTTAGGGGTTGTAACTCGGCTTCCGAATAGTTCCCAAGTCATCATATATATATATATATATATATATATGCATTATCGTCCTTTACAGTACTCACATCATGATATATATATTTTCAGTTGATTTTGTCTTGTATTTCATTATATTGTCTCTTATAGCTTTTGTCAATTCACATGGAACTGCTGTTGGTGTTTGTACTTGCTCATTTTTCTTACAGGATACATTGACAAATTTTACAGATAGTTTGGAGGTTGCCTGCTAGCCTAGAGGAGACACATTAGAGGTTGTTTAGTTAGCTATTCTCAGTTGTCTGGAGTTGTATTTATTTATGGATTACTGTATTTGAGTTTTGAGATGTATTTCTGGGTTTTGTATCTTAGACACTCAGATTTTTATCTCCTGTATCTTTTTGGATATCATGTTTTATCTATCTTCCTTATCATGCTCTACCTTAGATGTGATTGAGACTGTATCTGCTATGTCACCCCCATTCGGAGAGTATAAACTGTTTAGTCTTATACTGTTAGATGCATTGAGACCTAGGACAGCGTTCTACCGTCGACACTACGGCGTAGGATGGGCGTTGTTACGTTCTCATGCCCTAACCCTAGGGTGCGGGTCGTGACACGTTTTTAGTGGTGGCCCATGCAGGTCGAGACTAAAAGTGTAGTGGTATTCGAACTAGAGTACCACTACAGCCTGCAGTAGGATTAGGATATATTTTGAGGGTACTCAATCACAGTTAGGACCCTTGAGAGATTCCCGGGACGACCCTTGAGAATCGTATTTAACTTCGATTTGAAAACTCTTTTTCCTTGATTGATTTATCTTTACTTTATGCTATTCAATTTGATTTTGATGGATTATTATTGAATTTGAGTTTGTATTTATTGATTTTGAAGGATGATTATTGAATTTTAATTTTGATGATAGCTATTGCATCCGAGTTTGTATTTTTCATGGATTTCGTTCATTTTTGGATTTTGATGTTCGTTGATAAATTTGAATTGATTTTTGAGTATTCATTGTTGATTTAAATTAATTTTGTCAAGATGAAATTATATGGGCTAGGTCATCTAAATATGGAAATCTAGTCTTCTACGGTTATATTAGTCAGCATGGTGAGGATATGTAGTCTGACTTGGATCTATTTCTCGGATGTGGGAATTTAAGGTTTTCGCAGCCAAGCTAGCGGCATCGCAAAAATGTTAAATACCATGATTCTAGAGGTATGTGCCCAAGTCGAGGACTCTGTGATTATCGTAGCCTTGCTTACTATTATGACGAGGATTAGGGTACCATTATTTTGGACAGACGTATATGATTATCAGATTGTACCTTAAATATTTTCGAAACATGTTTTCTCTACTTTTGTTTCTGTCCTTCAAAAAAAATTTAATTATTAATTATTTTGTTTTGTTTGCTTCTCATTATTTAACTTAAGAGTAGGTTTGCCTGTTTTTATAAACCTTTGCGTAACTTCTTGCTATGAGTTCTTTTTAATACAATGAATCGATAATTTTGCTAGACTTCATCTTGGATTTGATAATTTAGCTCTGGATTTCAAAATGGTTCTTCTTTAAATAGATAAGCAAAACAGATTTTATCGTTATTTCTTTCTTGCTATTATTCTTGCAAAAAAAAATGTCATGATTAGTGTAACTTGATAGCTATTGTTTTGGAACCCAATTTCTCATATACAATTTTATATGTATTCACGTACACACACGCCTACTATCTAACCATATGAACATGTCCCTATACACATAATGCTAGTTTTTCCCTCTCTAACGCTCTGTATATATTGTGATTGGATTTCCATGCAATTGACTTTTATTCCTTAACTAGTGATTTTGATTTTTCCTTGAATAGTACCCTTTTTCAGATAATTGGTAGTTACCTTCATTTTATTTTTTGATGAGTACCAGTTTTCATATAGGATGGTAGACTGCCTTACAGTTTTGATGGTTTGTTGTCTCTGTAACTTTTTGTTTCGCACCCTGGATTGCTTGTGTGTTTTGGTACCCTATAACCGTTTTGGTTAGCATGACTAGTATTCCTAGATGAGACTTATTACCACTGTATGCCATGACCCTGTATGCCGTCCCTTTGATGGGATGATTTGTTTAAGTTCTGGGACTTTGATTGTGGGGGTTTGACCTAGAGGGAGTATGGACATTTTAATTTCGAGGACGAAATTTTTATAAGGTGGGTAGGATGTGAGCACCCTGAATTTCGGGTTGATTTTTTTTCATTTTATTTTATTTTCTGATTTATTGGTTTCGATAAATAATTTATTCTGTTAATTCCCTTAAGTGTGCCTTTCCGTGCCATTGATATTTGGAGTATCAGGGATGTTCAATTCTGGAAATCTTCTTCACGAGTTTTGGAGTGGACATGATTACCTTCATGACGGTATATGGTGTCCCACTCAAACTTGTTCCCTTGTGCTCTTTTTGCTTCGCTGAACTTCGGGTCGAATTAGACTATTTGATTATTAATTGATTTTCCCACTCTTTTCCTTGATCATTTTTAGCACGTTACCGTGACTTTTAATTTTGGAGCGCAAGACCAGTTAATTTCTTGAAACCAACTTCTCATGCTTGATCAACTCGAGACGCTCGTCACCCATGACCTTCGTGTCCCACTCAGACACGCCTCCTTGTGCTCCATTTGCTTCGCACAACTTTCTCGACACGTGACCCAATTTTATTTTACCCTACGGTGTCACATCTATCTTCCAACTTGATTTGTGGGTCCCCTGTCGACCAAAACCTGTCAGCCCCAACTATGGACATGGCCCACTTTGAGCCTACTATCCGTCCGCCACTTGTGTCCCATTTATTGGAATTTCCATGTGCTACTTATTTATCCATGATCATCAACGTCTAATTTTAATTCAATTTTTGCTCAATGTCTGATTCTGACCCAATCCGGCTCCACCGAGTCCAGCCCAGCTCCATGTTGCTCTCCATCAAAACACCCTCAATTTTCTTGCCCAAAACTATCAAGTACTCATTTTGCCTATTTTTCTATATTTAATAGAAATTTTCTATTGATTTTTAACTCCATGGAATGACCTATTTTTCCCAATGTTAACCTTAGCCATTGGATTCTCCTATTTTTAATCATTACCATTCAATTCCCTCCAACCCCATAGCAGCCAACTACTGCCGGCCCTAAAATTTAGGAACAACTTTTTCTCTCTCTCTATCTTATTTCATTATTTCTATCCATCTCTTTCTCTCTCCTTTCTAATTTCTTTCCTAAACTAAACACACAACAACTCCTCCAACCCAACAGCCTTCTCCTTCCATTTCCTCGACCACCATGGCCCGACCCCTTCACTGGCCATCGGCCGACCCTAACCCAGACTCGCCATCATCTCCTCCTCCTTCTCTCCATCTTCTCCTCCTCTCCTTCCCTCAAATCTGCCACCACCTACATCATCACCACCTTCTTTCCGGCCACCGGCCGCGCGCGTGGCCACGCGCCGCCCCCACGATGCCATGGCCACCTTGGCCTTCCCCTAGCCGCCGCCGCGGCCACCCCCTGCCGGTCAGCAGCGCCGCGCGCGGGTGCACAGCTGCAGCAGCAGCAGCATGGGGGGGCAGCGACGGCCGCCGCCGCTGCTGATGTGCGTCGCCGCCGTCGCGCAAGGCCACCGGCGACCCCCGCCGGCCGCGCAAGCCTCCGATGAGCCACCCTGTGGCCGCCACTCTCTTCTCCGACGCGTCGAATAGCCGATTCATGCGTTTTGAACGAGATCCCGTCGGCGCGTGCGAGTTTGGAACTCAGAATTCGCGCTCCGTCGCAGCAACTTCGCGCACATTTTCCCAGAAATTCGACCGTTAGATCATCGATTTCTTCACTCCGTCACAATCTCGGTATATCCACCTTCATCCATGTCGATTTTCGTCTGTTAATTTTATCGTTTGATACATGAAAACCGGCCACCAAGTTGACCGTTTATATTGTATTAAAAATGGACAGTTTCGCGGGGCCAACTTCGTCAGCTTGTATCTCCTCCACCGCAGCTTCTTATGGCATGCTACAAGTTCCTGTTCGAAGCTGGTATAACCCTCTTACTACCCCTCCAGTTTCGTTTCATTGTGAGCTTGTTTGACTGGTTGAATTCGACGCCAAAGTTGGCCGTCCGAATTCGTAATTTCCAACTTGTAAAATTCTATTTTTGAACACGGGACTCCAGATTTCATTTCTGACACCACCATTAGATTCGTGACATCGTTCTGACATGTTTTCATATAAAATTTGTTAGATTTGGAGAACGTGGGCCCGGGCACGAATTTCGGTGCAAAGTGGGTTCCACTTTCTGGGTCAACGGGACTTTTTGACGCCGGCTCATCGGAATCTAATTCCGGAGATACCGTTGAGTTCGTATCGTCATTCTGGACTCGTTGACATATAATTTGCTAGGTTTTGGTGGACATTGGGTCCGGCACGCATTTCGGTGCAAGTCGGATACCAATATCCGGGTCAACGGGTCATTTTGAGATCGGCTCATCGGAATCCAATTCCGGATATACCGTTGAGTTCGTATCGTCATTCTGGACTCGTTGACATGTAATTTGCTGAGTTTTGAGAACTTTGGCTCCGGCACGCATTTCCGTGCAAACCGGAATTCCAAGTTCTAGCTAACGGACCAAATTGAGATCGGGTCAACGGAATAAAATTCTGGAGATACCGTTGGGTTCGTATCGTCATTCTGGTTTCGTGGGCATATAATTTGTTATATTTTAGAGACTTATTTTCTTGCATGTTTTTCGGTGCAAAACGGCTCCGACACGGACACCGTTTTGACCCAAAATTACCTTTTTGCCCTTGTGTCCAAATTGGACCGATGGATAGGCTATCCTAGCTAATTTGACTATTCTTGACACGTTGGCGATGTTTATTTCATCGTTCGACAATGTTTGTTGATAATTTCTCTGAGTTTAACCTTTTTATAATTAATTAATAATTAATTCATATAATGCTCGTATTTCGAGATTAGTACAACGAAACTGAGCTCAGTCAATTCCAGTGATCTCACATCGCTGAAATTGACAATATGGACACGTGGAACACCATAATAAGATTATCAACCTTACCATTGATATTCTTATCTCGATTTACGTGTCATAAGTTTCGACGTGCGAATAACGAAGTACACTTTATATTTTCAATAATTAGATTAGAATTTACCCTGTTTGACCAGAGTTGACCAGTTGACCCAAAGTCAACTGTAAGTCAACGCTTGACCTAGTTTGACTAAATTATTAACCGGAGTTGACCTAGAGTTAATTTGACTTAGAAGAACCTAGGATAAGATAGATTGCTTGTAGAGATTTATTTAATATAACTTGAACACCTTGTAACCTGTGTTGCTTTAAATAGGACTCTGTGGCTCAGTTGGACCCTCTATACTTATCAGCTCATGACCGCAGGCGAGTACATTCACTGATAGTTTTCATTGTCTTGATATCTGCTATATCCGATTCAGTTGTAGTGTCTTACTTGATTTCTAGACACGATAGTTCACGGACTAGTATATGTCGGATCCTGTCATGACTACAAAAAAAGTGACCTTTGGGGACAACAAAAAACCGTCTTAAAAACTGCAATTACCGTCCCAACAAATATTTGGGACGGCCTTTGGGACGGGAATGGCCGGTCCCATTAGGGTGGCGTGGCAAAAACTTTAGGGACGGATATTGCCGTCCTAATTACTGTTAAAGGACGGTTAGGCAAAATGTCTCAAAAGTTTTCAAATTTATGCTTTTGTGTGACGGTTTATTAATTTGTCCCAAAAAACAAGTTTTTGTAACAGATATATTTCGTCCTAATAAATAAGGGACAGAACAATTTTACTATATATTATGGAATTACTAATTTCCTGTTTATATATAAAATATATAATTGAATTTTATATACAACAAAAATTCATACAGAACTATTTTATTTAATCGGAAATGCATATGGTAGCCGCAACATTAACAAAGCGTAGCCGCAACATTAACAAAACAATTTCTATAAAACATATTTAAAGGCAATATCCCATTGTTCACAAAATGAAATACTAGTTTTACATCACTGTTCCCATCAAGTTTTACATCAGCAAGCATTCACTTAATTTATAAAATAAAATCTACGACTTTTTACACAAGTCCAAAACATATATATTTTATTTTCCACATCCATTGACAAACTGATCCACACATCCATAGCTGCCAGCAGCATTGGCTACCTGGAAACAAATGAATAAGCCAGAAATATGGTTAGTTATAAGTTAATTGGGACCTCAGATTCATGGAAAAGTAATTTGCGACAGAGACTTACTTGAGTATATCAGGAAGGCGGAAAGCACCCACAAACATACTTGCAACTTGTGCTTTGAGCTCAGTGCTAAGCTCACTCTTCATCCTCTCGAGCTCTTACTTAAGATTGTTCTACATGTTAACCAAAAAAAGGATCTTAAACTAGTGAACACATGAATACCTCTGTTGAACACATGAACCATTAACCATAAATATGTATCTTGAAATACCTCTGTTATGATACGGTCACAAGCTCCCATTCACTTCTCCATCTGAGTTTCAAATCCTTGAATTTGCAATTAGTTTCTTTGAGTGTAAGTTTACTGAAGTTGGAGAATATATCTAAATTTTGAGTTAGTATAGATATAACTCATAAAATAAAGAGAATATCTTCACAAAACTTTCAAATTATTTCATTGCAATTGGAGCTTAACTTCTTATATATGCACATATCACAAAAAGTTGACCAATCGACCTTTTGAGCTGATCATTGTCGAAGAGTGCCTCTCCTAGTGCCCTTACAGTTTTCTTGATCGGACCTATGCCCACACTGCCTCCCATCAATAGCACCATAGGGAGAATTGGTGGGGGGGCGTCTATCTCCAGTTCATGTCTCAAATTATCCTTTTCCAACAAAAATTTATACTTTCTTGAGAGTACTACTTAGCAAGAGTAAGAATAGAAACTAATGAAAAAAGAAGCACAAACCTTGTTGAGGACTATGCAGCAAAAGGATGGCCTTAATGCCAAACCCCAATGGCTTTATATCTCTTTCTGAATCCAAAATACAAGCATGAGACTCAATTTTTCTGGTGGCAACCTTAGTACCATCACCATCAAGATTTCTCTAGAAGTAAAATATCCTGGAATTGATACACTAAGATTATTAGAAATAGAAAAATAATTCGTGAAGACTATATAACCATAAGTCCCCAAACTACCTTTACAGCAATCTGAACAATGTCATCTGAGAATACAACAAGAGTGTCTATAAGACATCCTCTTGTAAAAAAAACTTCCATGCCTTCATTTCCCTATTTTTCTCGCTTTCTTTAGGATGACACCTACACAAGACCGAGAAACAATGAAAGAACTCTGAGAGTCGGCTAATCATTCAGTGAAGGCTTTGAAAAATGAGAGCGTTGGCATGAATTACAGGTGTCACTTCATGATGGTGATACAAACACAAGTTCTGGTGCATATTGGATACACCTATTAACAAACAATGCAAACAATGCTTTAGTACATATATAATTTGAACAAGAGGTGGTAACTTAAATGCTATTCATGCCTAGAAGAAAGCAAATTTATCCAACTTCAGCCAAGATGATTTATGCCTTACGAAAATGAAAATTATAGTTAGTTTTACAAGAACTAATAGCTCTGCATCAAAGAAACTGGTTGAACTTGAACTGCAAAGTATATAAAGATTGATATATTCTTTAATGTGATGCTCCTGAAAGAAGTCAAAACTTGCAGGCCCGTAGAATCTTTGGCTTACTTAAGGTATATCCATATGGGACACCAATCAACAACACATAAGATATTCCTGAAATAAATGAAGAATCTTGACCTTATACAAGAACCGTAAGCTACTATGAATTGCTCTCATTATGCATAAATGGATTCAGTTCCAGAAAAAAAAAAGATAATTGTTTCCATTCTAAGAAACCTCTTGTCCTACAGAGGGAGGAGGACATTCAACCTGTGGAAGCTAACAAAAAAATAAGGGGGTGTCAGTAAGAAGAAATGTAGAAAAATATGGCAAAGTAACAAGTCAAGTAGACTTCTTTTGCCAAAATTGTAATAAAGAATCCATAGAATCTATACAGAACAACCAAAGCAACTTGGCAAAACCCAAATATGAAGCATAAAGCACAAGGGAAATTGCAATAAAGAATTTTACATATGCTATAGAAGCAATGGGGTGTCGACAAGTGCCATCATAACCCAATGTTCATAATTCAGCATTCTAGTAACTCTAAGACGATAAGCTATTTTAACGCAACCTTGTTCCCTTTGCAAACGAATAATATCCAACACAAGAAGCTTATGATATGCAGGTGGCCCAACTGGTGTCCCTAGGACTGGTGGAGCAGGGAAGCTAGCTAGCACCTCATAAGTCATAATTCTTCCCTACTTATTTTAATTGAATACCAAGAAGGCAAAAAATATACTTCATACCAGTTACAATATACTTCATACAAGTTACACTTATCAAACTGATGAGCATCCCTACATACACAAGGAATCTCGTGTAACATGATTTGCAACTACTACAACTCTGCCAACTCATAATATGGATACTTAACTAAAGTTCTACCCTAATAATAAAAAGAGCCAATTAATTCATACAAGAAGTACAAAGCTGGTAATCATGTTGGCAAAACCCAAATATGAAGCATAAAGCACAAGGAAAATGCAGAGCAAGGAGAAACACTAGCTGGTAGTTGGAACCACCATCCCGAATGCTTGACCGAGACCCATCTGCTATTCAGTTGAACATATTTCATGTTTATTGTGGGTTTTTTCTTGGTTTCAAACATGGACACGCACATAACATGAGAATATCTATATAGGAGCATCAATAGAGGTTATTGTTTAAGGATGTGAGCCTCTTGTAAAAAGGAAAGACAACTTGCAGCTTAGGCTTTGTTATTCAAATTGCATTTTCTTTGGCATTAATCTTCTATGACAATTCTACAAATACTTCCACTCTCTAAGATTCTTCTAGGAAGATTATATCCCTTGCATTCCACAATGTACAATATACCAACAGCATTCACTAGCAGTGTTTTCTCCAACTGGCAGCATATTGGTTGAACTCTGTTTCAAAATTCCTAGGCTCCCTTTGTTTCCCTTTTCTTCCTTTGTTTCCCTTTGTTTCGTAGTTCTAGCAGCTCCAATTAACTGATATCCTATCACTCATAGTTGTCTTGAGAAACTATAATACCAACCCCATAATAAGAAATCTTGAAAGCAGAGACATGCCCACAACGTTAATTGAGAAACTATAATACCAACCCCATAATATAAAAAAGTGAGAGAGAAAGTAGAAGTTAGGAAACCTATAAACGTCTTGAAAATAAAAAGGCACATCAATTAGAGAAAGGATAAAAGCACACATGTTGACTGAGGCACAATAAATCAGCAACCCTCTTTAAGGTAATCATTGAATAATAATTGGCACTACCAAGATATTATGGAAAAGTGACACACTGATGCCAATCATAGCTTACAAGCTAAAAATATAAGAAATATAAAGAGAGACTTACTTTACATGTTCACTGATTCTTTGTTTCAGACCATTTGCTGCCTTCTAAACGCGTCCTTAAACATCTCCCAAAGACTTGTCTACTCAATCAACTCTATGGTAACAAGCTGCTTCAACAAAAATTGAAAAGCCCATCCAACAATAGATAAATGTTAACATGCATATATCAAACATCAGACCAATGTACTATATAAGTATCTTCCTTTTTTGCGGAAAATTACATAGCAATTGTATAGACTAGCCAATCTTTTACTTCTACATCTGGAAATAGTACAGTAGGTGCATGATGATGAACTTAACTGCAGAATATGATTAGGAAGACAAATTTGTACTGGACAGAGATAGTAACTGCAGAATATGATTCAGAAAAGAGAAAAGAGATGTTTCCCCAAATTCAAAGGACTAAAAAAGTTTCAATGAATAAACTTATTAGAAAGCAAAAAAGTTTGATGTTCAATTGATGGGTAGAAGCTTTCATATGGTCCAACAAAAGCTTGACAGATTCTTGTTTCTTCAAATAGGAGGCTTAATTTCCATTATCTTCGTGTTTGGGGCTTGCCATGGTTATCTCGGTCCATTGACCTATTGTGCTTAATTCACTAGGGAGACAACTATTAAAAGGTCTCTCTTTTGATTTAAGAAATTTTGGTTACAAGAAGAATCATTCACATATTTAGTTTCGGTGTGGTGGCCAGAATGTCCTAATGGAAAAATGCATCTCATACCATTGTCAAGAAACTGAAATATATATCGGAAAGAATTGCAAGGACTGGTTCAGGAGATACTTTGGTACATCATAGAGAAAAAAAAACTTATTACACTGAAACAAATCTCAAGCCTAGATGTAATTGAGGAAGAAGGAAGATTTAACATCAATTACAAACAGATGATGAATGACTGCAGGAAAGATTTACGAATTTACAACCAATAAGGAAAACTTATTGGAGGCACATATAGAGATCAATGGATAGTAGAGGGAGATGACAACACTACTTTTTTGTTTCCCATTTTGTTGCTATTGGAAGAAGAAGGTTCAACAAGATTACATCAATCTTTTATGAGAATCTGGAATACACAGAGCATTATGACATTTGTGATGCAGTTTGATAATCATTTCAGTAATATATATTTAACAAAGTTGAGAACATAACCTATTATGTGATTGGAACAGATTGTACAACACATATTGACTGTGGACCTGGTGATCCGGAGCACCCTTTCTCTAAGGAGGAAATCAAGCAAGCAGTCTTTGAATTTAGACCAATTAGTCTTCTCAATTAATTCAGTTTATAGAATCCTCACTAAATTGTCAACAAATAGATTGAGACAGGAAGATTGAAATGTTAGTCGATTTCAAACAATCAACCTTCAATGTTTTCACGGCACAAGAAGTAATCTCTAATTGATTTTGATTCTGTTCATTGAGAGTTCATGAAGAAGCATAGATTAGAGGATTTGGGTGGAGATTCAAATCATGGGTTGCTAATGCATTGAAAGATAGTTGTTTCTATGCTTTACTTAATGGCATCACCCAAATCCTTGGCGAAACCTTCCGAGTCCCTTGGACTCCTATGAGCTTCAAGCTCGGTCTTGGCCTGGAACTCAAGCCTAAATTCAGTCCCTCTCATGGCTTGGAGCCTAGCCTCGACTTCGGTCTCCTTGGTGCAAGTCCCGGCCCCCATCTCAGTCGCCACTTCCAATTAGGGTTTTTTTCAGAAGGGGAGGAGGAGGAAGAAGAAAAAAAAGAGGAGGGGGAGAGAGCTCCGGTGGCGAGGAGGCTTACATCGGCGCAAAGGCGAAGCGGCTCTGGCCAGCCCGGATGTTCCTGAAGGGGCGGATGCGACTGCAAAAATTGATGGAGGCACCAGGGGCCAACCGGCGACGCTTGGCGGTGGCGCGACGTCCGTGCAGGTCTGTAGAGGCTCGACATGCTAGAAGCGGTCGGTGGCCCGGTTCGGCGAGGTGGTCCGTGCCCGCGTTGAGGCTTCTCCGACGCGCCCAGATTTGGGCAAATATGAGAGGAAAAAGAGGAAGAAAGAATAGAAAAATGGAAAAAGTGGGACATGAATGGTGTGGATTCATTCTGGAGATCTAATGGTTAGGAGTAAGGGAAAAAATATTTTCAAAAAATTTGGTTTAGACCGCCAAATAATTGTCATTCCCGCTGAGATTATTTGAGACGGTCTCAAAATTTATTTGGAACGAAAATATTAATAGTCCCAAATAAGAGGTCTATCTTCCAATCTGTCACCAATAAATTTGTTTTTTGTTACAAAAAAATATAGCAGTCCTAAATAATAATTTTTTAGGACGTTTAAAACTAGCGTTCCTGAAAGTGTTGTCCCAAAAGCCAACTTTTTTTGTAGTATGAGATGTTATTCCCGGGTTACTTGGTATATTGGTACAAGACTCGACTTGTTACTTGTACTTGTATAGACATGGATTTGGGAGTGGGATGATCACCTGCTTTTGAATCCCGTGTCATGACGTGTTATGTCTGGATCCTTTATACTAATCGGGGGATGGGGAGTTATTAGTGGTTGTGTGATCAAATCCCCACTTATTGCTTCATACTTGTACTCGACACTTGTCCATAGCTACTTGTTCACAACTTGCCATGGTGACCGGCTTTATCTTCACACTTGTTGCTTCATACTTGTTATTTGGTTGTAGCCGGTCAGATGGAAAGCCTGAACATGTTTCCCACGCCGATCACATGACACACTAATAATTCAAGGCACCTTTTATATTTATTATCTTAGGGTGACTAAGTTCTGTTCGGGAGAAGGGTTACAACTCCGGTCCTTATTTGGTTTAGGGGTTGTAACTCGGCTTCCGAATAGTTCCCAAGTCATCATATATATATATATATATATATATATACATATGCATTATCGTCCTTTACAGTACTCACATCATGATATATATATTTCCAGTTGATTTTATCTTGTATTTCATTATACTGTCTCTTATAGCTTTTGTCAATTCACATGGAACTGCTGTTGGTGTTTGTACTTGCTCATTTTCCTGACAAGATACGTTGACAAATTTTACAGATAGTTTGGAGGTTGCCTGCTAGCCTAGAGGAGACACATTAGAGGTTGTTTAGTTAGCTATTCTCAGTTGTCTGGAGTTGTATTTATTTGTGGATTACTGTATTTGAGTTTTGAGATGTATTTCTGGGTTTTGTATCTTAGACACTCAGATTTCTATCTCCTGTATCTTTTTGGATATCATGTTTTATCTATCTTTCTTTTCATGCTCTACCTTAGATGTGATTAAGACTGTATCTGCTATGTCACCCCCATTCGGGGAGTATAAACTGTTTAGTCTTATACTGTTAGATGCATTGAGACCTAGGACAGCGTTCTACCGCCGACACTGCGGCGTAGGCTGGGCGTTGTTACGTTCTCGTGCCCTAACCCTGGGGTCCGGGTCGTGACAGGTAAATTAACCAAACAATTTATCTTGACCTGCATGGGCCACCACAAAAACATGTAACGCCCCAGTCCCAAAATACATAGGACTAGGAACGAAGCATGCCAGCTGCATATATACGAGATATACTCCATTATATGGAAATCTCGAATATACACATAAGCTGTTTTGTAAATAATAATAACAGACAGTCACAGGTAAAAGCTAAATCTCATCCACAGAATATAAAGAAAATGGTATCTCATGAATCAAAGTAAATGTCAGAATATAGCTGTTGGCTGGGCGGAGACAAATCCACTACCGACACTAGAATAAACTGAAAGGAAATAGAGTCCAACCTCTAAGATAAATAGAATAAGAAATGATGACTAAATAGGCTCCTCGACCTAATAGGGACAGCTGCGATCAAAAGGTACTACTCGCTCGAGCGTGAAGGATGAGTCTATAGCGGAACCATACTCCTGCGGAAAGTCCTGCACACCTATACCTGGAAAGATCACCAGGTCCTCAGAGGGACGTAACAAGATACAAAAAGAATATGCCACATAAACTGAATAAATATTACTCAATAAATAAGTCAATTGAATTATAACATGGTCCAATACACACCTATTGAACGAGCGTACCATCCCCCCAACCAAACAAGGACAGGAGATGGTAAACTAATTCACGGTGACGTATCTTTCCATGCTATGAATCCAATATGGTATCCGGACCCCAACAAGGTTCAATACCTTCTCATCGGAGTAGTAAGCCACATCTACAACCAAACAAGGACAAGATGTGGCGAACTAATCCGCGACAAGTTATTGTTCCAAGCCACGGTCAGATACAAGTACCCAAACCAAGAGTACTCGTACCTAACGGATAAGGGTAGCCTACCATTCTATGTGAATGCAGTTTAAGTACATCCTTTCAACGCATGGGCCCTGGCTAAAAATGGGATCGGCATAGTCCTCCCTTGGGGCACCAGGGGCCTCAGGCATGATCGTTTCACGAACGTCAGTGGCCAGTAATAATAAGGGGTCGTCAACCAGCATCTCCAGTGGAGCGTACGGTCACAAGGGAAATGTGTAAAGTAGCCCATACGCTAAGGATATGTACTCCCCGCCCAATGCCTACTATGTTGTATCCATAACACATAACCCCTATTAACCGCTAAGTCAATCTAAGCATGCAATGTCTATTAGCGGTTAATCCTATCGCACAGCTTATACGTACTGGTGGCCAGCCAGTCACGCATGTCTAAGTTCTATATGTGACTCACAACACGTGGTACAAATGTGTCAAGGCCTATGAATGCAACACACAAAGGGTGGTCTCTTAACTCTAAGTTTAGTGTGAAAGAAGTTGATACATAGCAAAAAATATAACTGAACAGTATGTTCTAACAAGTATGCCATGTATCACAGTTTATTTTGCATAAAGAAAATAATGAGTAAAGCATGAAATATGAGCTAAAATAAATAAACAGCGGTGGCAAGGTATCTTGCCTGGAGGTAGTGTGCAGAATGGCGACGCCTGATGACTCAAATCGTCAAAATATGGAAGCAATGAAAGCCAACTTCTACGAACGACCTCGGATGCTGAAATAAACATCACGAACAGATTTGATATAAAAGAAATACCTAGGAAACTCCTATCCAAAAGTAAAATTCTGGAACAGGGGCAAAATCGTAATTTCGGGTCAAAACGATGTTCGCCGTTGGACCCGTTTTGCACCGAACCGCGTGCCAGAACCTACGGTCTCTAAAGTCGTCAAACTACATGTCTACGGATCCGGTTTGAGGAGAGGAACTCAATGGTATGTCCAGTTTTGGATTCCGATGAGCCGTGCACAAAATCGCCCGTTTGAGTGGGTCGCGGGCCCGCCAAAATGGGATTCCGATTTGACCTTCTCAGAATCGGACCAAACTTGGCATATAGGACCAGAAAAATGATACGGTCCTGATGGCACAAGTTTCGTCTTGATATGACGAACGTGCACGAAGTTATGGGCTTGTTTGCAAAGTATCGATACGGGGGTATCTCGACGGATACGCACTGATTTCGTCGCGCACGCGCAACGAAATCGAGTTCCATCAGTTCCCACACGTCGGCAACATCCATACGCGCCTTTCGATGCGTATAGTGTGCGACCACGTCGCCCGGTTTGTCCGGGCGTACGCCGTATCGAAAAAGTTTTCTAAAATTTTGAGTTTTGAAAACAGATTTTCTTGAGTATTTAACATCAATTATCTTCCGGTATAATTACTGAAAAATAAATCTAACCAGTGCGTTTCAATCTCGTATATGTTGTGTTTCACAGTTTCCAATTGGTTTGATGAAACCCTCACTATACGGGTCGAAAATTGGCTTCCAAGTCATGGGTTGGGACTGCTCTAAACTGTTCTATTCCGACAGTTTTTGCGGGAACTTTGGCTCGAGTTCCCGAGAGATACATAGGTCTTTGCTCGATTCTAACAAAGGAGGTTTTGAGAGGGTTAGATAAGCTCTATGAAGGATTTGACGAAATCGAAAATAGTCGAGTATGATGGGAGAATGACGAAGGGGAAGTTGCATACCTGCGGTCGAGAAAACAGGGTAACTCTATTTTCTTATGGTCGGCCGGCGGTGTTCAGTCGACGGCGGCCGTACGTCGGCGGTGGGCTGGCGGCACGGGGTGTGCAGTGCACGCTGGAGGAGATCCTCGACGCCGGCGATGCAGTTTTTTTAGGGTTTCGAGGGTTTCGATTGTGAAATCTCTCACGCGCAAGGAGCAGTTTATATAGCTACTGCTATATGCTAAGTCGGGTCGTGGGATTGGCTAGCTGGGTGACTAGCTCCCCTTGCGGGCTGGGGTGTTCTGGCCCTGTGGCTGGGCCGAGCTCAGATGGGGGGTCTTAATTCCCATGGGTCGTTTGGTTGGATGCACAGAAGAGCAATGTTGGTTGTTCCCATGGATTTTTTACAGGGTCGGAAAAAAGTATTCTACTGTTCCCTTTTGGGAACAGTAACCGCAAGCTCCTTTCTATTTTTTCTTTTTTTTTATACTAAATCCTTATATATAGATATATATATAACTAAATTCTTAATAAAATCTTAATAGTAGTTTTCAAAAATCTAAATTTAATTAATAAAATTTATAAAAAATCTTTTAACAAGAATACACATCAATAATTATAATACTAACTTAACATAATCCCAAAAAAATTCTTTTATAAATAAAACTTCTATATAGAACCGTTAAAAGAAATCAAATAAAATTTATAAAATTTTATAAAATATACACGATGTCCCTCTTAATTAATATAAAAATATTTCACATCATTTATGCAAGTATTCATATATATCACATTGATCAAATTAGAACTATCATTATTATTATTATTTTTACAAACTTTTAAAACTTCTAAACTCCAAAATAAAAATATATTTTAAATATAAAAAAAGGTCAAGATAGCCATATACGATTTCATAATTTAAACAACCAAATATTTACATAATTTAAACAACCAAATATTTACAAACTTTTAAAACTTCTAAACTCCAAAATAAAAATATATTTTAAATATAAAAAAAGGTCAAGATAGCCATATACGATTTCATAATATAAAAAAAATCCTGCTGCGCGCACGCGCGCCCGCGCGCCCTCGTACGCGCGGTTCCGGCCTCGCTGCTCGCTCGTCGGACCACGCCGCGACTCGGGGTTCGTCCTACGGGTATTCTAGGTATAGGTCGACATGTCCCGGGTCCTGGAACGGGTTTTCGCTGTGTCGTGTGCGCGCACGAAGTCCGTTTCCGCGACAAAATAACAGGCTGAATGCACAGTAACTGAGCGGTGCACGTGCGTTTTCTCCGCGCTCGCTCAACTAAAAGCCATGAAATTTTACGAGCATGGGGGCAGAGGTTGCCCCCACGTTCTCACAAAATTTCACACAAATATATGGCCTGTGCATCGAGAAATCACGCGCTGACAGCAGGGCACGCACGGCCTCGTGCACGGGATCCGTGCACGTGCGTCCGTTGCCCGAAACGCTGCTGATATGTTATCAAAACCAAATCGGTCTTCATGAAAGTTTATCAAAATCATATTATCTAAACATCCATGAAGTCATAATTGAAAAATAGCAACTTTCTATCCTAAGCGGCATTTCGTCGAACACGTGCCGTAAGGGACCGACACGTGTCCGATACCGCCATTAAACGAAGTCAAAATCAACCAAATTTTGTGGGCAAGTCTAGGGCAGCTATATGGATGCAAAAATGAAATAAAAACCAGATTTACTATGATATATTAGGATTTACCTATTGAGTGTCAAAATTCAATGAACGAGGCTCCTCGGTTGTCGTGTCGGCCAATTTCCCTCCAGCAAAAACCTCCGTCTCTATGCTAGAAATGCTCTAGCAGATCCTCCTCTCCTTGACGAGCGTAACAGAGTTCATTTGGGAAGAAACGGACTCCGGATGAAGGAATTATGTGTTTTGGAGAGGAGAAACTATTAGGGTTTCCTAGTGGAGGCTCAAAACTTCACAAATGAAAGTAAGGGGGAGGGGTGCTGCTATGTTGGTCGGCCAAGGGGGGTCTCTAGGGTTAGGGTTTCACTTGGGCCAATCCTTTCTCAAGTAGAAATGGGCCCAAGTCAAAAAGGTTAAAAGCTAGCTGCAAAAAAGGCTAAATTAAATCAATTAAAGCCTTAAAATAATCTAATGCATAAAAATAAATTCTCAAAATGAAAATAACAAATTTAATACATGGTTAGTCCCTATACAATGTCCACTAAGGTTAAACCAGTTGCTAGCACAATCATAAGTCATCATATTCAGAAAATCACATAAAGGCAAAAATGGCTAAAATAACTAAAATACCCTTCTATGAAAAAGGTGGATACTACAGTGGCAGGGGTTAGCACGAGAGAGGCAATCGGAAAACAATGGCTTTGGTCACATACGTTATATTACTCCCCCATTCAATCCCCGAGTCAATGAGTCAATGAGGCAATCAATCAATCCATCGATCGATGCGGAGTCCGAGAGGGATCCACTGTAAATCAGTGTCGTTACAATACATGAATCTACTGATGCATACATTTAATATTAAATAAAATGCATACATGAAAGATATGAAACTTGCCTAGGGTGTATCCTCGGCGTAGAAGCGACAGCTAGAAAACTGCTAGGATTTAGGTATCCGAACCTAAAATAGTCGTAACACCAGATTCAACAACTAGAATCAACTACACTATAATCCTTAAGGGCAACGCTAATTAGTTGATTAGGGCTAAGTCTGGTCGGGTTGAAAATAACATAATTTTGTTAATAACATAGAAAATATTTATATTTTAAGAATATGTTGATTGATTATTATTAAGTGACAAAATAATCGTTTTAGTAAAAAATACGTTTTTACCGTAATAATTGAGGTAAGAAATTATTACTTAATCGTATTATAGAAATTAATATTTTATGTTATTACCAAATTTACGCAAAACATTCAATTTTACTAAAAACCCAATTTTGACTGTTATTCACAAAATAAGAAAAATACTATTTTAATCACATTTAACAAATTAATATTTTATCAAAATTATGATTTTCCTCCGAACTAATATTTAATATTTTTAGTTAACTAGAAATCATTTTTCCAGTTATTATTACTAAAAATGCTTTTCTTGTTCAAAATAATTCAATAATAAGTATTTTATCATAAAAAGAATTTTATACTCTTTTTATTTATAAAACTAATTATTTAGCTCGTAGAAACATTTATACTAATAAATTCATTTTTTTTTCATATTTCTTAATAAGCCAAAAAATTCATATTTTGGGTTAATAATTATTATCATATAACCAGACTACATTAATCACTAAATTAACATAGCAAAAATTATGTCTATTACTAAAACATATTTTTATGACTTATAATGAGTCTAACAGTACTACAATTCTAATACTAAACCATCAATCTATATTAACTCATTATTATCAACAAAAACAACTAAAGTTAACACACACAACACTAATTATCCCAAGTTGACTGTGTTTATTTCTGTCAGCTTGGTCGAGCATGTATGGTTTCTGAATTAAAAGGAACAGAGGTTTCTGGCAGAAGCATACCCTAGGTTTGCACGAAGGAGCACCGAGGGGCGGTTTCGAGCACGGAACGGAGCATCGAAAAGTCGACGGGAACGCGGGGAGCGCAGACACGAGGTCACGAGTGCGAGGGGCCGCGCGAAAGGGCGTTTGAGCGGGGGGGAGGGGGTCCGTGCGGAGGTGCTGTCGCGGAGGGAGGTCGCGCGGGGCTGGTCGCCGGCTGTGGTTGGGCACCGGCTGGCTGCGGTTGGGTGCGGGTCGCCGGGTCGTTGGGGTGGCTCAAGTTGTCAGTACGGAATAATAGGTAGAGGGGTCTAGAAAAGATGGGGGCGACGAGGTGAAGGCGGAGGTGGTCGCGGGTTTGGATTTGGTGGAGTGAGGAGGTTGGGAGATGGATTTTTGTGAAGGGGAAATGTGAAACTTTCTCTCTGGAGGTTTCTGATGTTTCTCAAAGATATTAAGGGAGAGGGAGATGGTGAGGTAGAAGTGGAGTGCGGAGTAGAAAGTGGATCGTGGAGTCAGAATAGGGAGTGGGTTGAACGGGTTAGCAGAGAGTTTGAGTTTGGGCTTGGGTTATGGGCTCAAAGTAATGGGTCAACAAAAGAGAGTAAATTAATAGAACTAATTAAGCCCAATGATAAATTAATTATTAATCCAATTAATAAGCAAAGCATGACAAAATAATCACGAAGAAATACATGGGCTTTACACCCCTCCATATTTTATGAGTATTAAATGGACTACCCTTATTCCAAAATTAATTACATTGATCGCTCCTTTCCTTTATAAATTTTATTAAATATACGGGTGGACTAGAAACTATAGGAGGCTGTGTTATTTAGTTTCAAAATATGGGTTGTCGTATAATAAGTGCAAAACATAGAAGGATTGTTTATTCCAAAGTTAATTGCACTGATCGCTCCCAATTTGATAATTTAGCAACTACTCCAACTTTAGGTACAATTTTAAAATACAAAAAATGCGTGTATAACAATTATAGTTTTTAATAAAATATAACCATGATTTTAACTTTGGACCAGACTCACTAAGCAATAGAAATTGCCCAATAGAACAAACCGAAGGATGGTTTACTCGGTTCGATTCAATTTAGGTTTTGGATAATTTTGGTTTTGAATTTTTAGAATTTTGATTTATTCAGTTTTGACTATTTCAGTTCGGTTGAAACGGAATAAACCGAATGCTCACCCCTAGCATTCTCGAATTACCTATTTGAGTCCATAAATGAATAATTTGTTTGATAAACACCGATCTGAAAGACAATTCGTTTGTCTCCCCCATTGCATTTGGCTGAATATAATTACGAATGAAATATAGCTGCAATCCAAAATGTCACAACTTGTAATCAACATGTAAATAGTCCATAAATGAATAATATTCTCTCTCTCAAACTCTCCACTTGTCATTTGTTTCTTAACTAAACCCTTAACTTGGTAATGTAAAATAATAGTTATACTTGTTACTTAGATATTTAGAATTGAAATTATGATAAAAAAAGCAAAATAAATAAGCAACTAATTCTTTAATGGATTCTTGACCAATGAGTGGATGACTACCTCAAGGTGTGTAATGCGCTAGGCTGGCCCGTGGCCTGATTTGACCGAGTTCGGGCCGAGGCGGGCTTAGCCCGGGGGAGAAAGCGGGCATGTATGAGCTAGTTTCATAAAATTTGTTATAAAATTTGCAAGTATTTTTTTTCTTTTCCGTCATGCGTCTTCCATCCAATTTTATTGCTCAGCACCTCCTCCAATAGTGTCGTCCAAATCAAGAGATTGAAGGTCTAGCTCATTGATGTTAGCAGTTTCATCTCTTAACTTTTGAGTTCGCTTTTACGCAGGAACCCAATTTTGAACACAGACGCATGTTTCCAAAGTATCTAGCAGCATCATGCTCCTCTTATTACTTAGTATCATTGAACCTGCACTAAGACAAGATCCCGATGCTACCGTGGACACCGGGACCATTAGTATATCATGTGTTATAGAAGAAAGTATATGATACATTTTTTCGTAACTTTTTTACCATTCTAAAATTGAAAAATACGATGCTGATTCATCTTCGTCATAGGAATTTAAATTTAAGGTCAATTCTTGATTTGGTAGGAAATACATTTTTTTCCTTCTATTGCAATACACTTTTAGCATGTGATAATTTAGACATAAAATCGGAGTGACTATTTTTTATTTATATAGTAAAGACAATTTTGATTTGTTATGAAGTTCGTATAAAAAAAAATTCAGTTTGACATTAAGCATACAAAGCTGGATTTTTTTTTGTTCGGATAAAGCTCATAAGCTCATAAACAAACTCAATTTAGGCTTAAGTAGGTCGTCAACTCATGTGTTGTAATATTTATTGAATTGCTTGTGTATCATTTATCTTATCGTATACTGTATGATATATTAACCCAAGGAGTTAGGGTTTGTACTTCATAATCTATATAGCAACATGATTTAAAACAAATTGCTCACAAATTTTTATTTGTTTTATCTTTACTCCTTGGCAGCCTATATGTATTGGGTATTGGTTGATCCTGTATGTATCGTATAGGATCAACCAATAGTACATAACAAAATTGTAGTATATCTAATCGTATCCTAAGATATGTATCGTGTATTAATTGTGAGCTATTAGCAACATATGACTTAAGATTGTCCACAATACAAGCTCAAATCGAGCTCAAGAACATTATAGAGAGTAGAGTTTGAGCACAATTATTAGCTTGTAATAAGCTTGAGCTCTGCTCTTTTTAGAGAGCCGAGCCCAACCTCAAGGAGGAGTGTGCTCCCCTACTCCAGAGTTGCAACACGAATTGAGATAACTATATAAATTTATTCTAGCACTCCAAAATACACTAGAACAAGTCAAAACATGGTGTAATGTCCTCTTTGAGCCTTAGTCATATTTGTATCCATGCAACATACTCGGGGACACGATACCTTGAGCTTGTCCTTCTGCTGAGAGAGCAACTTGGCATTACAATGTGCGCATCGTGTCCGCAACCATGCATCACTCCGTCCACCTTGCTCTTGTGCCCCCACTCCACCATCTGCTACAAAATTCTTCCAAATTACAAATAACCCACCTCACTTGGCAGAAGAGGGCAACCCTGCTGGCACGAAGGGCGATGACGGTGGCGCCACCGGAGCCGACAGTGGCGACAACGCCGTTACCGGCCAGAGGGAAGTTTAGGGGACTCCGAGATGGTCGAGGTAGGCCCGGACGAGTGTGCTGGTGTTGTACTCCTCAAACTGGAGCTCCGGGTGGGAGTGGATCCGCCTCCGAACCGACACCAGCTAGTCCGCGTCGTCGTTCGCTAGCCGGAGGAGGTGGCGACGATTGCCATCACGCCACTGCCGGGGATCGAACCGGGTCATCCGCGTGACAGGCAAAAATACTCACCACTATACTAAAATGACTTTATTGGTTAAAATTATTAAAGCATGTTAATTTAAATAGTGAAGGTAATTTTTTATGAAAAAGTAATTGGAAAAATTTGAGTGGCACCCCACTTTTTTTACGCTTATTTAAGGTGCACCCCACAAGTCTACATGAATGTATGACACCCCCCACTTTGGACGGTTTCTGTCTAAAACTAATGGTCAACCCCGTTGACCAATTTTTTTTGCCGAAAATACCTCCCTATCTGTTGCCTTCTTTCGCGCGTCAACTATTCGTCTCCCCCCTCCGCCGTGCTCGGCCCCCCTCCACGGCGTCGCCGCACTCCCCCCCGTCCCCGACCTCGTCGCACCGCCCCACCGGCCATCACCACCACCATCACCAACATCATCACCATCATCATCATCACCTCATCACCACCACCATCCACCATCATCACCGCCCCCCCTCCCGCTCCGGCCCTCCCTCCCGCTCCGTCCCCTAGCCCCCACCGCCGTGCGCTGCTGCTGTTGTCGCCGCTGCCACGCGCTGCTGCTGCCGCCGCCGCGTGCTGCTGCTGTCGTGCGCTGCTGTCGCCGCGTGCTGCTGCTAGCGGGCGGAGCGGGAGGGGGGTGCGGAGCGGGAGGGGGGCGGTGATGATGGTTGATGGTGGTGGTGATGATGATGATGATGTTGGTGATGGTGATGGTGGTGGTGGTGGTGATGGCCGGGGAGGTGCGGTGCGACGAGGTCGGCGGTGGATGGGGGACGGGCAGCCACGTGTGACGGGAAGGGGGGACACACAAAAGGAGACAAGGACATTTTCATCAAAAAAAAATTTAACCGTTCGTTTTAGACAAAAATCGTCCAAAGTGGGGGGTGTCATACATTCATGTAAACTTGTGGGGTGTACCTTAAACAAGCGTAAAAAAAGTGGGGTGCCACTCAAATTTTTCCAAAGTAATTTTAAGAAATGTTGTAATATAATACAAAAATATATAATAAGAAGCTATACATTAGTAGGGCATCTCTCGAGTCAAGGGAAATATTTAAAATCATTACCTAAAATCTTACGAGCTACCTCTTTGCCACTTGAACTCGGGACTTTAATTTTTGAGACCCGAAACGAATTCTTGAAATTGTGCCATCAAAACTTAATGTTCATATTATTACTTTTCGTCAACAATGATACAATAATATTATCAACAAAAAATTCAAGAAATAAAACTATAAACAAAAAAAATATCCAAAGTAATATGTCATAATAAAAGTACTAATAAAACTGAAGATGTTTCAAACCAAAAAAATTAAAGTCCAAAATATATAGATTCAAGAATAAAATTACAACTTGTTCTGTTGTTCAATTACCTCCAAGAAAACACAAACAGAGAGAAAGAGATATTGAGAGATCAGCATAGGAGATTGACAATGACGGAAGGTAGAGAAGATTAAGAGCGATGGAAGGGGAGATGAATTTGACAGCGACTATACAAATAAAAAAAAATCTATGACTAACTGAATTGTCTCTTGGTAGTTTAGTATATGATGTCTAGATATCGTATAACAACGAAAAATTTATGCGAACTAAAAGGATTATAATGCGTCTATTGGATTTCAGTTCAAATTGGACTTACATACATTAAGGGTGTGTTTGATTGCAAGGTGAAAAATATGTGGAAAAGAAATTAATTCCATGGAATTATTTTCCTAGGAAAAAAATTCCATGGAATTCTAAAAAATTCATGGAAAACTTAATTTGGGTGTTTAATTATAATTATTTTCCACGAAAAATAGTTATTTTTCATGGAAAATGATATTTTCCTATGGGTTGGACAAGTTTTATTTTCCACCATTTTAGAAGAAAATATGGAAGATGATAATTTTTTGGAAAATAATTCTATGGAAAATATATGCTATCAAACACTACAACTGGTGGTAAATTTGTGATGGTAATATTTTCCATAGAAAAAAGTCCAATAAAACGCAGCCTAAGGGAAATTCTAAAGGCTTTTCAAATTACTTAGGCTAGCCCAATTTTTTCTTACTCATTTACAACTCTGTGACAAAAAAAAAGCCTCATGATAGCCTATTTTTTCAGGACTTTAAAAAAGTTTGACAGACCTTCTTATTGGAAGAACTGTCCAAACTTTGACAGTCCTTTCTATTGGAAGGGCTGTTATAAATTTCAACAGTGCTAATTCTTCAGGATTGTCAAATATTTCGACAGTCCTGATTATGGTGATGATGGATGCAGTGGTTGTGGTGGTAACAGGGTGGATCTCGGTGATGAAGGCGAGGAGAGAGTCATTGCTAAGGGGTTTGACGACGAAGGTAGGATCCCTGGCGGAGGTGGCGGTGTAAAGGAGCCAGCCGACGTAGCCATGCGCAGAGGAGTGGGGAACCACAGTCGCGGAGGAGGGCACGGGCGATGGAGGATGTCACTCCCCATTCCCAGTATACGTATTTTACCTACATTATTCATGTACATGATTATTGTTTTATTTTAGTTGCTTATAATCATGTGACATGAACATTTAGACTTGACTTGGGTTAGACATTGTAATAGGGTTAGGGTCTAGTAAGGCCAACTCCTACCCCTATATATATTCTCTTCTTCTCTTTCTCTCCCCCCCAATTCACTCACATTTATTTTCTCCCCCAACCCTAGGCAAGTACATCTTGTACTAATGGAGAGATCACATGCTTATTTTTGTTTCTTTGATTTCTTTGCATATTTTTAGCCTATATTATACGTCCTTACTTTCTCTACACGTTTAGAACTTGGTGATTTCGATTTTGATGACTACGTTGGTATAGATCTATGTTTCCAATACTAGAATTTTGCAGATTTTTAGGGAAATGATCTATCAAAGCTTGTTATCTTTGAAAATTAGTTGTTCAATGTGGTAGAGAATTCAATTTCATGCAATTTTGGCTTTTTGTTTTGTCAGATTTCGAGTCCTAGAGAGGAAGTTATAGCCACGACAATTTTTTGTACATCCATGGCTCAACTTATTGTTTGGGACGATGAGTTCCCACTGAGTGTATGTTAGTTTCCATTTCTCATTGTATGCCAGTTCTCATTTTCTATTTCTACGCCAGTTTCCAAGTGCGTTTGTTCTCCAATTCTACACAAGTTCCCACTGTGCGTTTATTTCCCATTTATACGCCAATTTTCTTTCTCATCATTATAAGCCAGTTCCTATTTCTTATTGTACTCCTACTGTGCTTAGTTTCTTGTACTTCCTATGTGTATTTTTACACCATGGCCGTTTTGTGCATATTTTGTGCATATATCTTATTGTGCGCAAAATTGCACAGAGATCCCTGTTTTGTACATATTTTCATAGTGACCCTCCTTGTGTCCAGAATTGTGTAGAAGCCTATGTTTTATCCAGAATTGCTTAGAGATCATATTTTTATGCGTTGAAAGACTATCCTGATTGTTTAGTAATGCTCCTGACTCAATTACTTGAATTTGTGCTGGTACTATCCTAAGTGTGTACTGAGGTACAATCTATATGAATGCACTGAGGTACGATGCTTCGTACAACCAGATCATGTTGTTATATGTGAGTACATTCCTAACCTCAGTACAGTCATGGTAAATAATCAGTAGCATTGACGTGGTATAATGATTGTTGCTTGATGCATTACACTAAGGATAAATCTAGATTTGGGACTCTACAAGCCGATATGGAATTCATACTTAGGGTACACGTACTTTGGTACGACATCTAGAAGGATGAACATGTGACCACGCCATGTGATTCCAAGACCAATATAGGATTAAACTAAGCAACTTGAATTGGTAGAAGCAATGGGCGAGAATGGAATCTCGAGATCGTGCATGACAAGTCACCTTAGGCCTTGTCCTGACGTGCAGGTTGGCCACTACAAATACTGTATATCATCCACCATAGTGGAGTGCAGTATCTGACTATTTTACTGAATCGAGCCAACCTCTCCTTATAGGAAGGTTGCAACTGTTACTGACTTTATTTAGTCCGGTAGACTGGCAAGGGATCGACGCTTACTATTCATTATTCACTATCACTGTTGTATATTTGGTTTGGCTAGCCCTGCTTGGATACGGCATGATCTGAAGATTCCTATAAATACGCATTTGTAAGCCCTCTAATTTTTAGGATTTATTTTTTTATTTATTTATCATGATTATTTATTATTAAACTATTTTTAAATTTAATTTTGGAGAATAAAGATTTTTGTCGTAACTTTGATTTTAGAAGCACAAAAATAGCCAATTTCTCAACAAAAAAACATTAATTTTATCTGCATGACCTAGACAAGTTCACCTATACTCATGACCTTCATGTTCCACTCAAGCAAATCTTCTTGTGCTCTATTTTAATTGCACAATATTAAGGCCAAAAACCTAATTTTCAATTTGCACAAACACCCGACCATCATTCCGATTGAATTTTGAGTCATAATTTCTACTCGATTTCTCCGACCAATTTTTATGGTCATGACCTACACTAAGTCCATGACTCCATGACCCTTATGTCCCACTAAATTTAACCCACATGTGCTACATATACACATTAATCACCATTGGACCATTTCCGGGTCATTCAGATCAACTTGACACTATCTAGACCGTACTTACTCAAACCTAACCTATCTAGTGTGTGAGGACCTAACCTAAGGGTCGTTTGGATCAAGTTTTTGTATTTCTAGGAATAGGTTTTCAATTCCTTTCCCATGGGAAAGGAATTCAATATTCCCATACCGATGTTTGGTTAGGTTGGAAATAGGTAGTACAAAATTTTAAAATTTTCCATCTCCATGTTTGGTTTACAAAGGGTTATAAATATTAATTTATTTAGTTTTCCTTTAATACCCTTTCATTAATTTCATGATGATTTACATGTTTGGGATAGAAGTTGAAAATTTGAAAATAAAAAGAGGGTATAACCGTCCAAACAAAATAGCCAAACATCTTTTCTAGGAAAGTAAATCTATTCCCGGAGGGGCTTGGGAATAGCTTTCCCAAGCCAATGGGAATAGTTTTCCCTCCTAAGCCCCTCATATTCCCTCCTCATTTCCAATCCTAAAAATACCAAACATGGGCAAGGAATTCAAAACCCATTTCCAAGCCACAAAAACTTGAATTAAAGGCCCCCTAATTGAATTAGACTTGGCTAGCCCTTCCAAATAATCCTAAACTCAGTCCATGACAGCCATGTATGAGGGGAAAGCCAAAGGGTGGAATGTGAATGGAGAGGGGGGTTATAACTCTCAAACCCTTTCATCTCCCCTACTATTACTCCTCTTTAAAGCCACTAAAACTCTTATAAACTCTCTCACCCTCTTTCTTACAGCTATTCTCTCACTCCCATACCTCTTCCCCATCTTCTAACTCTATACCACATCCTCCAAGTCCAGCAAAAACATCTAAACACTTCTCCTCCCCACTACAATAAAAGTTGTGACCCCAAACTCTTTCTCTCCCCCCTAGGCTGGCCATAACTCCTCTCTTTCACCTCCTTCATTCAAACCACCTGAACAACATTTCTTTCTAACCCTCTTGTAAAGATTTTCTCTTCATAAATCATTCCATAAAACCTTCTCCATCTCCCTCCACACCTCCATCTATCCACCCCTACCTAGGCTGAATCCGAATTCAACTAGTCTCTACCAATTCGGCCATATCTCCCTCCACACTAAGTATTTTTCTCTCAAATTTAGTAAACTTCTTCCCCTCCCTGTCCTCAACACTTTCTATTCATAAACATTCTGTCAAAACTCATTCTAACTTCCTCAAAATATCCCCTCCATCAAAGGTGTCCATGCTAAATCTGAATTCGGCCTATTCCCTTCTCAGGCCACTCCAGACCTTCTTCCACCCTTCCACCACCTCACATGCAGCCCTAAGACCGTTCCCAAACACCACAACAACCCAAATTTGATTGAAGTGGGCTGAAACCTTGGTTTGGTTGGCACCAAACCAAGAAGGTAACCCAAAGTCGATCGAAGTGGGTTGAAACCTCACAGCAGGTACATTGTTTTTCCGAGTGGGTTTCATCCACTTTTTTTCGTTCGATTGATGCAAAACAAAAACTAGCGCGAAGATTTATGTTCCCCTATCATCACTCAAAATTTCAGCACCTATTTTTGAACAGTTTGCCCGTGGCTTCCATTTTACGACAGAGTATCCAGATTCGACTCTATCGTGAGTAGCTGCTATTTGCAAGCCTTTGCAAAACTATTCGATGATTATAAGATCATTCGTAAGCACCCAAATAATCTTAATTTGATCCCTCTACATATACATAATCTTGTGGCAAAGTCTCATGTTGTTTTGATATCAAAATTTGCTATGGTGGTCCCCATAATCGACCGATTGCTAGGAAATCAATGTTCTTGATTGTGTATCATTTTGCTATTAAACTTTTCGGAGCTAAAAAAACCAAGAAACTCTTGGAGTAATTTCTGGACATGGAGAATTGAAATTAATTATTTCAAAATATACATACCTGTCTTTGTTTTGATCGGGTCGACCCGTTTTGTCGAAAAATTGGCAAGTTGTGTTAACTAATCGAACTAGTAACTAGTTCATGAGTTTTTTTTATATAAATAAAAAAATTATATTTAAAGTATTTTCAATTATTTTTCTAGAATTTATAATAAATATTTAGTAATTATAACTATTATATTTTATTAGGATAATTCGGTACTTAATGGGTGCATAGCTATGATCACTTCTAGTATGGGTTGTGTTAGATAGTTAGAATAGAAGTGGCATCATTGATACCAATATTGAATTTGGCTGTTGATATGACATAGGAGTTCGTGGCGAGGATACTAAAGGGACAATAGCATCTCTTTTGCAAAAACAGCTGCATGATACATGCAAGTATACCTTATCCTATATAAAGTTTACCATATCACCTGTCTTTTATGTTTTTTTATGTACTTTTATAGTTATTCGTATCAGTGCCTTGTTACGTACCATGACCTGTTTTCCACTCTCGATCGTTAGTATGCACTGTGCCGCGATAGAGACCTTATACATGACTTGTTCCCCACTCTCGGCAGTTAGTACGAGCTATGCTACGATAGAGACTCTATATAGGAATTGCTCTCTAGATCCTTTTTGATGTTATTAGTACTTGGCTATTGACCACTCTCGATCGTTAGCACGCACCGGGCTACGATAGGAACTTTATATAAATAGTTAGCTTATCCCATGTTGCTGTCTATTGGACCGTTAGCTTACGCCGCACTGCAGTTTACACGACTTTACCTTGTAGCCATGTCTAGTAGCACTACTCTTATGCATATGTCTTCACTTGTGTTTTCTCTGTTGTTATTTCATTCCTTCTTCTATGCATATTATTTACAGTTATTTAGTGGCATATTTTATGTATCTTGCTAGTCCCCTGAGGACCTGGTGATCTCTCCAAGTATTAGATGAAGTTATCAAGGTTTATGCATTGTGGAATAATGGTTGTTTCGCCAAGACTTCAAGTATATAGTTGTTGTTACAATCATTCTCTTCCTTATTTTATTTTGTCCTATAATTGACTCTTGATGTTAATATAGCCTAGTCTTTTACAAGCTTCATCTTTATTCTAGCTTGTTCATGATACATGTATTAACGGGGATCCACTCTAATACATTTATCTATTCTAGAACCAGTGTATTACGGTCTGATCAACCTTTGTGCACTTGATTCGTCATTTTTATTATTATTTAGTAGATTAAGATATAGTTGATTGAGAATAATAAGACAATTTATATGTAGTCGAGCTGGGATGGAGTCCTCTCGATACGTAGGTGGCATGTATTCGATCTCCTAGTCTGATATATTTTGGGACTGGGATGTTACGTATTTTTTGGTGGCACATACAGGTCAGTTAGCCATTTCGGTTACGTTACTGTACCGAATGGACCTACGATTATGATTAAACCCTTAGGAATCTCAATCCACAACTGTCTCGACAATTCTTTTGGAAATGCTTATCGTAATTTTTTTTTTACAGGTGATACTATTATTTGTCATCCTAGATAATGGGATGAGTATTTAAATACTCGTCAATGTCATTTGAGAATTTTAGATAATTAGATTGTCCCTTTGAACCTAGATCTTGGGTCTCCAGTCAACTAGGTTGGGTTTTCCTTTATGGAATTTCTTTTATCATAGGCTTCAAGCCCATTCTCCTCGATGACTTATATACTTGGTCTCTTGTCAAATCTTTAGCTAGTGGATCCGCAAGGTTTTTCTTTGATTTTACATAATCGATCGTGATTATGCCTTTAGAGAGAAGTTGTCTAACAGTATTGTGATGTCTTCGAAGGTGTCTTGATTTACCGTTATAAATATGACTGTTTGCCATTAAAATTGTTTGATTGAAAACTTTAATACAAACAGAACAGTGTTACAATGTAGGACTTAGATATAGTCCTAGGAGTACACTTTTGTTTAAGCTGGGTCCTAAGTGCCAATGGAGCGAGTGGTAATGCGTTGACTCCGTTGACGGGCTGACGACGGTTATCGGTTCTCTGAAGGTGTGGATTGCTCTGGGTGCTGGAGCTTGCTGAGAGGAGGAAGACGTTGAGTGTCTGTATCTGCCTCTCTGACGAGTCCTTGTATGTTCGTTGTGGATTCTGTCTATGTGTGAAGGAGACGATCCTTCTATTTATAGTTTTGCAGGCTGGCTGCTCATGCGCGCATGTGGGATGCGCCGGTGTGGGGACGCCACGTGGAGGTTGCTGATGGAGGCGCGTAGATGATGTGCCCTGATTGAGGGGGAGAACTCTTCATACTGCTGTTGTGAGCCGGCACGTAGCAGAGGAGAAGATCTTTCTGTTGCTGAAATCTTGGACGAGTTGAGTCAAAGGACACGTGTCATCGACCCATGGCTCGAAGATCTCGGATTTGGTGGGGGGAAGTAATCTGGTGAGCTGCGCCTTGATTGGGCGCAGGAGGAGGCTGCGGCTCATAACCTTTAGGGGTTACAAACCGTTTAGAGCGCATGGCTTTTGAGGCACATGCAGACGACTTTCCTTCTGTCTTTCGGGATCAGAGATCAGTCTGGGGCGCATGGCTTTTGAGGCGCATGCAAAGCTTCAACTGGAGACTCTTCTTCTGTCTTTAAGGATCAGTGAAGGGTCTGAGGCACACGGCTTTTGAGACACATGCTGGTTTGGACGCATGGCCGTAGAGGCGCATGGCGATTTGGACGCATGGCCGTAGAGGCGCATGCGGATGGCCACGTGGCAGTAGCCGTCGGAATAGAGTCATGATGATGCTGACGTTGCCGACGCTTCGTTCTCTGAAAAAGCTGTCAACTGTTCAGACTTTGGGAAGCGTGCTGCCAACTCTGGTGTCAGTTCAGTATTTAATGTTTGTGACGTTCGATGGACAGCTGAGTGGGCACATTGGTTGGTGTTCCACTCGGTATGGAGATGTGAGGGGGCGCATCCTCTGTGATGTGCCGGGTACTGTAGGGCGCGTCTGTGTGATGCGCCTAATGCTGGAGGGCGCGTCCATGTGATGCGCTGTTTGGCTGGTGCATCCGATATGTCCTTTAATGATGCGGCTGTCTCGCTCCTTGAGTGCTAAAAATAGCCGTTTGGCTGAATTCGAGGCGTCCGGTTCATCCATTTAATGCAAATTCATTGCACAGAATTCGGAGAGTCATCCACTTGGCGCATGGGTTTGATTTTCCCGGCCTATAAATAGTGGCATAGAGAGAAGGTTTGTTCCTCGTTCTCTCACGTACTTCCAACATGAACTTGGATATGCGGGTGCATTCTGTTGACGAAGTGCTCCCGAGGGTGAAGATGAGACGTCGTGTTGTCTTCGATGCACTTGAAGGTGACTGTTACATCCAAAAGACGGAGTCGAGGGCTTCTGAGGCAGGTGGAAGGTGCCTGTTTCATCCAAAGATAGGGATGTTCGGGCCTCGTCTCCGTTGTTCCGGAAGAGCCGTAGATCGGAATGGCGGTGCTAGGCTCTCTCTTCCTTCAAAGTGGGTGTCGCCCACTTTGATTGTGTTGAAAGCTCCTTGTGCCATGATTTTGATCAGGGTCTTCCTTGGTCTTTGGAGGCTTTTTCGAAGCCTCCCCTGGCCACAGCTTTGCCGTGCTCTTCTCTTCCTTGGTTCCAGCCAGAGAGTTAAATGCTTTGTGTGACCCTGGCTGGAAGAGCAGCACATAACTGGGCTCTGCTCAGCCAGGTGAGCCTGGTTGGAAGAGTTGCACATGACTGAGCTATTGAAGGGATGCACATAACTGAGCTGGATGCACATAACTGAGCTGCTGAAGAGATGGTGGGATGCGCCTGGCTGGAGGCGCATGGCATTTGCTGTGCCTAACTGACAGCACATGGTGACTGCTGCGCCTATTGGAAGACGCATGGTGGCTGCTGCGCCTATCGAAAGGCGCATGGTGGCTGCTGTGCCTATCTGGAGGCGCATGGTGGCTGCTACGCCTATCTGGAGGCGCATGGTGGCCGCTGCGCCTATCTGGAGGCACATGGTGGCCGCTGGCTGTAGATCTAGGATCTTTCTTTTGTAGAAATTCTCCTTTGTACAACCTTTTCTAGCCATGTAATAGACTTTTATATATAAATAAAAAGTCCTTCTTCGAATGGCTTATTTGATTTTGCTGTCTGAGTTCTGGCGCATATAGTGCTTGGCGCATGGGCTTTCTGGCTGTAAAATTCCATGCTTCTACAAGACCCCCTTCAAAGTTTTTAAAACTTTTGAATAAGTTTTGGAATACTTTGAATAAGAAGCATGGAGGTCAGGGTGCATGATTGTTGGGCGTATGCTTGCTCGGGCGCATGCTCCTTCCAGTTGATGATGATGACGCCTTGAAGACCAACGGGCCCGACTCCAGTTAGAGGTCGAGCGTGTCCGGGCTGAACATGCAGCATTCAAAAAAGATGAAGCGACTTTTACTTAGCGGACTCTTGCCTTGGCGCAGCAATGACAACAGCTTGATGAGAAGCATGCAAGTGATACTTCCGCTGAGGCCGTTGAATTGATGCGCCAAGAAGCAGAGCGACGAGTCCTGGCGACGGTGGAGGCCCGTGCAGTCAACTTAAAGCTTCGAGTCAGGGAGCTCTCAGCCCATCCTGGAGAGATTCAGGGACCATAGCTTTTCCCTTTTTCTTTTATGTTCTTTTACAACCCTTACTGGAGAATGATGTAGCTTCTTGTACTCCTTTTTTCAGAAGAATAAAGAAGTCTACAACCTTTTTTGTGATGTGTTCATCTTTTGTTGTTATGAACTTGATGATTTGTGTGGACCTATTATCTTTTACGCACCTTGGTTTTCAGGTACAGATAATAAGTTTGAAGGAACCATTATGTTTGCTCAGAGGTAATGTGGACATGGCAATCATTGGGTTCGAAATGATAGAATCTCCCTACTCAGAGGTATTATGGACGTGGTAGGAATGATCTTGGGGGATACGCTGAACAACTCAGAGGTTATATGGACGTGAAAGTTCTGCGATCAATGTACAATAACGCAGGGGTTGTTTGTATAAGATGTTTACTCAGAGGTAATGTGGACATGGTAAACATGAAGGGTAGCGTAGGCTTACGAAGTATAAGATTCTGCTTTGTAAGGTGTAGAGATACAACTCAGAGGTAATATGGACGTGGTTATCTTTCTACTGGAAGATGCCACGGAACAGCTGGGTTCCGGAAGCGTATGAGTTTGTGGAAAGAGGTTGTTTGGGGAAGTACATGTCTGGAGGATGTCAAGAATAGTATTGCTTTAGAAACTTGTCGTTGATGGGCATCATGAACAAGTCTCCATTGGGTTTGGCGAGGCGGTAAGCACCGTTTGAGTATACCGTCTCTATGATGAAAGGTCCTTCCCACTTGGGCTCGAACTTTCCTGGTGTCTTGTGGGTCAACACCATTGGTCTTCTGACTGCTAAAATTAGGTCGCCAACTTGGAAAGTCCTCTGTTTGACCTTCTTGTTGAAAGCCTGTGATATACGGGCTTGGTAGAGCTCGATGTGTTGTTGAGCTAGGAGACGCTTTTCGTCAAGTGCCTCCAGTTCCCGCAGACGACGACGTTGATTGTCCTCTTCTGTGAGTTTGTTTGTGATTGCTATGCGGAGCGAAGGTATCTGTATCTCGAAAGGCAGTACCGCTTCTCTCCCGTAGACCAGAAAGAATGGAGTGTTGCCTGTTGGGGTCCGTACCGTTGTGCGGTAGGCCCAAAGGCATTCGCCAAGCTTTTCGTCCCAGTCGCGTTTGTTGGATGACACGACCTTTTTGAGCAGCCTAACGATAGTTTTGTTGAATGCCTCAGCCAATCCGTTTGCTGCCGGATTGTAGGCGGTTGAGGCCACGTTCTGAATGCGATTCTTGTCACAGAACCTGCTGAAAATGTGGCTGATAAACTGAGGACCATTGTCATGGATGATCCGCCGGGGTACTCCGAAACGGTAAATGACACGGTGTTTGATAAAGCTGACCACCCTGGAGCTTTTTACTTCTGCTAGTGGAACTGCTTCCGCCCATTTGGAGAAGTAGTCGGTGATGGCCAGGATGAAATGGTGTCCTCTCGATGAAGGAGGGGTGATTGGCCCTACAATGTCCATGCCCCAGGCTTCGAAGGGCCAGGAGGCGACTGTAGGATGTAGCGGCTCCGATGGTGTATGTATGAAGTCTGCATGAAGTTGGCACGCGTGGCACTTCTTAGCATATTCAACAGCGTCGGCGGCCATGGTTGGCCAGTAGTAGCCCATACGTCGCAGTCGATCTTGCAACTTAGGACCGGGTTGATGAGCTCCACAAGTTCCGTCATGAGCTTCTTGAAGAGCTTCGGCTGCTTCTTCGTTGGACAGGCATCGAAGGAGGAACCCATCGAAGGAGCATCGGTACAGCGTTTTGGTAGCTGTATCTTCATGGCGAACTTCGTATTGTCCCCGAACCTGGTTTACGACGAGTTTTGAGTCGCTGTAGACTTCCAGATGGTCGACCCCCAGCTGTTGTGCGAGCTGGAGTCCCATGACGAGTGCATTGTACTCGGCAACGTTGTTGGAGCACGGCTTCGAAAGAGAGTACGTACGCTGGATGACCAGCTGATCGGGGGAGACTAAGACTACCCCCACTCCTGCGATGATTTGGCCTTTGGGGCCTGTTCTCGAAGCGCCATCGAAGAACATCCGCCAAACGGAGCTTCCTTCGGTGACGTTGGATTCTTGGACCTCATCCGGGATATCTTCATAGAGTTTTGAGGATTCTGGGATGGGGTGTGCAGCTAAAAAGTCAGCCAGAGCTTGACCCTTGATAGCCTTTTGCGGAACAAACACCATGTTGTACGATGTTAGCAGGATTGTCTATGTAGCCAGCCGGGAGTTCAATGATCCTGGCTTTGTCATGAGGACTCTGAGCGGATTGACTCGGGAAATAACATGAATTGTCTGACCCGAGACATAATGACGAGTCTTCTGGATGGCAAACACCAAAGCCAAGCACTCCTTTTCGACGGGGTTGTACCGGTGTTCGGCCCCGATGAGTGTTCGACTGAGGTAGTAGATTGCTTGCTCGAAGCCTATATCGCTGTTTTGAGCCAGCAGAGCGCCAAGAGAATGATCTATGGCACGGACGTAGAGGAGAAATGGTTTGCCGGCGACTGGCGCTACCAGGACTGGTGGGCTTGTTAAGTAAGCCTTGATGTTGTCGAAAGCCTTTTGGCACTCCTCTGTCCAGACGTAAGAGACTCCCTTATTCATGAGCTGAGTAAAGGGTTGACATCTACCGGAGAGGTTTACTATGAACCTCCGGATATATGCCAGACGTCCCTGTAGGCCCCGAAGTTCTCGAAGGTTCTTCGGAGGGTCCATGTTGAGGATGGCTTTGGTCTTCTCAGGATCAACATGAATGCCTTTTGCTGTGATGACAAAGCCCAAGAATTTGCCGCTAGAAACCCCCAGAAAGGATTTAGCGGGGTTCATTTTGAGTTGATGTGCCCGCATAAGATCGAAGACCGTCTTCAGGTCCTGTAGGTGATCTTCTTTGAGGCGGCTCTTGACTGCGATGTCGTCAACATAGCATTCGACTGTCTTACGAAGATGTAGACGGAAGATGGTGCTCATAGCTCGCTGGTATGTCGCACCGGCGTTCTTCAAGCCGAAAGACATTACTGTGTAGCAGAAAACACCCTTTGGAGTCCTGAATGAAGTGTGTTTTGCGTCATCGGGGAACATCTTGATTTGATTGTAGCCTGAATACCCATCCATGAAGGACATGCGCTCAAAGCCACATGTGTTGTCGATCATCACATCAGTGATTGGAAACGGGAATTCGTCCTTCGGGCAAGCAGAGTTGAGATCCCTGAAGTCGATACAGACTCGTATCTTCCCGTTCTTCTTGGTGACAGGAACGACGTTGGCTATCCAATCCGGGTGTTGTTCCTCACGGATGAAGCCGCTGGTCAAGAGTTTGTCTACCTCCTGATCGATGGCATTCATGATGTCTGGACGAAAGCGTCGTTGTTGTTGTTTGATAGGTTTGGCATCAGGTAAGATATTCAACCTATGCATTACGATCTGTGGGTCGAGTCCCGGTATGTCTTCATAGCTCCAGGCGAAGACATCGATATACTCTTTAGCCAGTTGGATTAAAGATTCTCGATCTTCTCCTTCTAGGCTTTTACTGATGAAGATGGGTTTGGAAGAAGACCCATCCCCGAGGTCGATCTGCTCGACTTCGTCTTCGATGGGAGGTTCGTATAACTCAAAATGAGATTCCCATTGTTCTCCTAGGCGTTGGGCCCAGGGTTCTTCTTCGAAGGGTTCCGGCGCTTGGTCTTCGCCTTCATCTTTTTGAGGTTGTGCTGACGTCATGTTAGCTGACAGCACTTTCCTGAAGACTGATCCGATACTGGTATCGGAATCCCAAGTCGATGCTTCGGACGAGTGGGAATGTTCTACGTCTTCTGCATCTGAACTCTCTGGGGTTGATGGTGGCGTGACATAGCCTAACCCCCGTCGAGTCCGATTATAGTAGTCCTGTGGCTTTCCATTGGGCATCGAAAGCCGGACAGGGAGATGCCGACCCTTGCCATAGTTTAAGCCTTTGTTGCTTTTCAGGTCGTAGCCCATCTTTTGGATGACATGCTTTGTCGTATCTGTGTACCGATAGACTTGTACTCTGCCGGTATCAGGTTTGGGCTCGATTGACGGAAGGTCCTGATGACGCTCGACTTTGCCCGAGATGATGGTGCCTTCGTCTCGGCTCCGTGGAGGGACTATGAAGACTCCTTGAGACGGGACTACTCGATTATGATGGACGGTCGTTATTTGTGTTTGCAACGACCGTAGAGCGTTATCTAATGTATACATGGCATTCCAGTGTGAAAGACAAGAATAATTAAAAGACACTCTATTATTGATAAAATACGAGATCTTATCCCGTGGGATTACATTGTCAAAGGAGGGTGCCTCTACGTCAGCCGAGATATATTCACCAAGCTCCTCGTCTGTAAGAACTGGAGGCGGACTAGGAGAGTTCACCACAGCTTTGATTCCGGGGTCTGAGAGGGTTATATGAGCCTTCTCTGACACCTTGGATGACTGCGGCGGCTTGCCCTTGAGACGCACTTTGAGAGGCGCCTCGGCTGCGCCTCCGGTGAGTGGTGCCTTCCCTTGTAATTTTGTCACCAGGGGAGTCGATGTTTGAGGTGGCTTTCCCTTGAGGCGTATCTTCAGGGGTGCTTCGCGAGCCGGCGCTTTTCCTGATAGCTTGATGCTCATTGGAGGCGCCTTCTGGGTGGTTTCCCCTTCAGTCGGATTTTTAAGGAGGCGTCGGGAGTCGTCTCAGGCTCCATGTCCGGCTCTGTTGCCGTCTCTGCCTCATCATCAGCGTCGTTGGCTTCCTCCTCATCAATGGGTTTGTACAAGTCAGAATCGGTGAAGTAGGCTTCAATCCCTTTGAAAGGATCGATGTCTGCAAACTCCGTCCGGATGACGCCATTAATGGATACATACTTCATGCACTGGTGGAGCGTGGAGGGCACCACCATGTACTTGTGTAGCCATGGTCGACCGAGCAGGATGTTGTAGTTGACCTCGGCATCTACCACATAACAAGTCACCTCAGTTTTGAGGCTGCCAATGTGGCACTTCAGTCGGATCTTGCCCAGTGGCTTGCTCTTGCTAGCATTAAAGCCACTGATGGTTGTATTGGAGGGCGCCAGCCGGTACATCGGGATCCCCAGCTTAGATAGCAGCGCCTTCGGGATGATGCTTAGGGAAGACCCAGGATCGATCTGAATCCGGCTCACCTTGACCGAGCCAATGTACCCTGTGTAATACAGCGGTCGGTTATGTCGGTGATGCTTGAGCAGCATGTCTTGTTGGGTGAAAGTTATATTTGGGATAACTTCATCCGTGCAATGACAGTGCGCACAAGTAGTTGGGAGGTCTTCAGGCTGCTTGAGAAAGGATTCAGCGTCCTTCAGAGCTTCGCAGAGAGCTTCTCGGGAGTCTTTAGAAAGACGCAGGAGCTCGAACAAAGACAGGCGTACAGGTGTACTGGCTAGTTGTGCCAGAATGTCAAAGTTATGAGGCTTGGACAGCCCCGAAGCATTCTTCTTCCGTAGAGGTCTGTCAAAACGGGCCTCCACCTGCTTCTGCTTATTGGCTGCTGAGGGCTTAGATGGACCCTCCTCAGGGATGGTGCTAGGAGGCACCACCTTGGCGGCGGCTTCACCGGACTGGGAGTTCTATTGTGCACGTGTTTGCACTGGAAGCGCCTCTTCTGTTGAAGAAGAGACGGTACGGCAAGACTTGATCTTCCTGTCTTTTGATTTGGAGGTAGGGCGTACCTCCGATTGAGTCACCTCGGAGACGAGGTCGGGGTGAACCCAGAGGACCTCTCCTCGAGATGTGGTGAGCGGGGTGAGTCCACTCACATTGTCACGGGTAGGTGGTAAGTTTACCACCTCTATTGTCGCCTTAGGGATGGGGACGACGCCATCTTGTGTGGTAGTTGGCGGCAAGGTGCCGAACTGAAGCGAAACCACATTGGCTGACACCGTCTTCTCTTCATAGTCGACAGAGATTACATCCGCATTGATCATACGCTGGATGTAATTCTTGAGGACGTTACAGTCCTTGGTCGGATGTTCGACAAACCGATGGTAGTGACAGTACCTCGGGTTGTCCACTTTCCCGACTTCATCGGGCCGTTTTGGGTCCGGTAGCTTGATCTTGTCACCCTGCTTCAGTATTTCAAAAAGTTGTAGGGTGTCGTCATCATTGAATGAATAAACCTCCTTGGGTCTCGGTGCCAGTAGAGGTTTCTGAGTAGGCACAGATGCGCCTTTCGAGGCAATAACAGTCAATGCCTGTTTCTCCTTTGCTTCTCGTCCGGAGCTGTTAGCTGTGGACTTTTTCCCCTTATCGTCAAAGGCGGGGAAGCTGACACCCAGAAGACGTGCATTGGCCGCCTTCTTTTCTGCAGCTTCAGCTTCGATGATCAGGAAGCTCCAGTCAGAAGGGAGAGTAGAGTTGAGCCAGAGCTTCACTGCAGGCAACATGTTCATGCTGCAAGCGGAGAGGAGCACATGTTCTGGCATGCCTGGAGGTAGCCTGAAGCAGGCCTGTCGGAAGCGTTCGATGAACACCTGAACCGTTTCCTTTTCCTTCTGGCGTATCTCTATGAGAGACGCCATCGTCATGTCTTTCCCGCCGTCATAGAAGCGATCGAGGAAGAGGCACGTCAGGTCGTCGAAGGACGATATGGAATTGTCGGGGAGACTGCAGTACCAGTCATACGCCACCCCTTTCAGGGCCCCGACAAAGATACTGGTGAGGTGCGCGTCCTCCTTTGGAAGATGCCCTGTCTGTGACTGGAAGTACGTCAGGTACCGTCGTGGAGAGTCCTTCCCGTCGTATGGGGTGAGTGTTTGTGGTTTATACTTTGGGGGATAAACCACCTTGTTCCACTCGAGGGGATAAGGCTGGGGAATGCCCATCTTCTGGCGTTCCTCTTGCCTGTTCTTGGACTCAAAGCGCTCCCGCAGGTCTTTGATCATTTCGACCACATCCTCCGTAGAGCTAGGAGTCGGGGAAGGAGGTACCATCTGGATTGGAGCGTTTGAGGGCTCCGAGGTTCGAGGTGCTTCTGTATCCGAGGGCGCCCGTTGGAGGGGCACACTCGAATCCCCATTAGTTCTTGGGTCAGGAGCAGTTAAAGGTGTCCTGATCAAGGCCGACCACATCTCAAATACTGCTTGAGTCAGTGCTTGCATAGAGGCAGAGAGGGTTTTGAGTCCTCCCTCTAATGAGTCTATGCGCTGGACTATGTCCTGTGACGGCGCATCAGACTCGACATCATCCCCAGCCATGTATATTGTCCTGACACGGCCAGGAGTGGATGGATGGGTTGAGGCTTCGCTTTCGGCCTCACTCTCATGCGGGGGAGTTACTTCTCCTGGTGTTTGGCCACCCCCAGTCACATTCTGGAGTTCATCTTCAATAGGCGCATCTGCAAGGGTCTGATTGCCCTCAGCTCCGTCTTGAAGGACCACTTCGTTTCCAGAACTACCCCCGGCGGTGTCCTGGAGGACATCCTCATTTTGAGGGGCTTCAGGGAGACTAGCCTCGCCTTGATGATAAAGATCCGTCGCAGCTGTGCTTTGGACATCTTCGTCTTCGGAAGGAGGCTCGACAAGGATCTGGCTACCCCCAGCTTCCTCCAAGAACTTCTTCCTCGACCGAGTGCCTTCAAACACTCCAGAGGTCGAGACAGCTGCCTTGGTTTTCCTCGACTGGCTTTTGGATGAGGACGAGGAATTGGCAGTCGGCTTCCGGATTGACGAGGAGTTGGAGATCACGTTGCATGAAGCAACCTTTGGTTCCTCTTCTGTTGTCACCTTCGTCCCAAGGCAACGTTGGAGAGGTGTCGATGATTGCAGCCGTTGGAAGACCGACTGTCTTGGTGGAGCTGCCGCCTTGCAACAACAGTTGATGGTGACCACCGCACAAGTATGCCTCATGAGAGGCGTATCGTGCTTGTTGGTCGACTCTCCTGACCGACGCTTGTGAGTGATCACGTTGCGCAGGTTATTGGAGGAGAGTGGTGCCTTCACATCCCCTTCAGACGTATGACAAGGCCAAACGTCGGGGTGGTCAGGTGAGTGCTGCGCCCCCTGATCTAATACCAAGCAGGCATTACGATCAGTAGTGGGGGAACCACAACATTTGAAGTGACTTGAACGAACCTCAAACGCACAACCAGAGGAGGCACGAGAGTTCAAGACCACCGAGTTTGCCTTACTCGACTTGGTTGTGCACGCAGTAGATGCGCCCAAGCGAGATGAGGACTTTGAAGGTCGACTCGTTGTTGGTACAGGAGCACCTGAGTCAACCTTGTACAGCTTGCCATCGGCAGCGCGCGTGATTGTAAGCGCGTGCCTCTGGCCTGCTGCTGGCATAACACTTTTATGGCGCATGGCCCGTGCCACCTTGGATTTCTTCGTACTTGCCCGCTGGGGTGCATAATACTCATCATCCAACTTCTCCTCGCCATTACAGCGAGTGAGTCTGTCAAAGACAGAGGCTTTTTGTGGCTCATCAGAGGTGATGCGCGGGGCATTGGCTGCACCCCTGCTCCGTCGACGCATCTTCCTCGCCTGAGAGGGAGATAGCTGGGGAACGTGGTCGGCCGCACGCTTCCCCAAGAGATGCGCCGCATCGGCGGGCGCACCTTGGTTGCTGAGAACGTCAGCAGGAAGGGAAGGTTGGATTGCTGCATCCCCTTCAGTGGTGGTGCCCGAGGCGTCGACCTTGCGCACCCAGGCCGTACGGATCTTCTTCGGCTTTGGCAGCCGCTTCGAAGGACTCGTACTTCCTTCAGAAATGAACTCCTCGTACACTTGTTGATTGAGGCGCACGACCAGCGTCTTGTGGGAGGAGCCCACCTTCACGTCGTCGGCCTGTGACACGACTTTCTCGGAAGAGGAGAAAGAAGTCCCCAGCAGAGTCGCCAGCTTTGTTTGCCATTAAAATTGTTTGATTGAAAACTTTAATACAAACAGAACAGTGTTACAATGTAGGACTTAGATATAGTCCTAGGAGTACACTTTTGTTTAAGCTGGGTCCATAGGGCCAATGGAGCGAGTGGTAATGCGTTGACTCCGTTGATGGGCTGACGACGATTATCGGTTCTCTGAAGGTGTGGATTGCTCTGGGTGCTGGAGCTTGCTGAGAGGAGGAAGACGTTGAGTGTCTGTATCTGCCTCTCTGATGATTCCTTGTATGTTCGTTGTGGATTCTGTCTGTGTGTGAAGGAGACGATCCTTCTATTTATAGTTTTGCAGGCTGGCTGCTCATGCGCGCATGTAGGATGCGCCGGTGTGGGGACGCCACGTGGAGGTTGCTGATGGAGGCACGTAGATGATGCGCCCTGATTGAGGGGGAGAACTCTTCATACTGCTGTTGTGAGCCGGCACGTAGCAGAGGAGAAGATCTTTCTGTTGCTGAAATCTTGGACGAGTTGAGTCAAAGGACACGTATCATCGACCCATGGCTCGAAGATCTCAGATTTGGTGGGGGAAGTAATCTGGTGATCTGCGCCTTGATTGGGCGCAGGAGGAGGCTACGGCTCATAACCTTTAGGGGTTACAAACCGTTTAGAGCGCATGGCTTTTGAGGCACATGCAGGCGACTTTCCTTCTGTCTTTCGGGATCAGAGATCAGTCTGGGGCGCATGGCTTTTGAGGCGCATGCAAAGCTTCAACTGGAGACTCTTTTTCTGTCTTTAGGGATCAGTGAAGGGTCTGAGGTGCACGGCTTTTGAGGCGCATGCTGGTTTGGACGCATGGCCGTAGAGGCGCATGGCGATTTGGACGCATGGCCATAGAGGCGCATGGAGATTTGGACGCATGGCCGTAGAGGCGTATGCGGATGGCTACGTGGCAGTAGCCGTCGGAATAGAGTCATGATGATGCTGACGTTGCCGATGCTTCGTTCTCCGAAAAAGCTGTCAACTGTTCAGACTTTGGGAAGCGTGCTGCCAACTCTGGTGTCAGTTCAGCATTTAATGTTTGTGACGTTCGATGGACAGCTGAGTGGGCACATTGGTTGGTATTCCACTCGGTATGGAGATGTGAGGGGGCGCATCCTTTGTGATGCGCCGGGTATTGTAGGGCACGTCTGTGTGATGCGTCTGATGCTGGAGGACGCGTCCATGTGATGTGCTATTTGGCTGGCACATCCGACATGTCCTTTAATGATGCGACTGTCTCGCTCCTCGAGTGCTAAAAATAGCCGTTTGGCTGAATTCGAGGCGTCCGGTTCATCCATTTAATGCAAATTCATTGCACAGAATTCGGAGAGTCATCCACTTGGCGTATGGGTTTGATTTGCCCGGCCTATAAATAGTGGCATGGAGAGAAGGTTTGCTCCTCGTTCCCTCACGTACTTCCAACATGAACTTGGATATGCGGGTGCATTCTGTTGACGAAGTGCTTCCGAGGGTGAAGATGAGACGTCGTGTTGTCTTCGATGCACTTGAAGGTGACTGTTACATCCAAAAGACGGAGTCGAGGGCTTTTGAGGCAGGCGGAAGGTGCCTGTTGCATCCAAAGATAGGGATGTTCGGGCCTCGTCTCCGTTGTTCTGGAAGAGCCGTAGATCGGAATGACGGTGCTAGGCTCTCTCTTCCTTCAAAGTGGGTGCCGCCCACTTTGATTGTGTTGAAAGCTCCTTGTGCCATGATTTTGATCACGGTCTTCCTTGGTCTTTGGAGGCTCTTTCGAAGCCTCCCCTGGCCACAGCTTTGCCGTGCTCTTCTCTTTCTTGGTTCCAGCCAGAGGGTTAAATGCTTTGTGTGACCCTGGCTGGAAGAGCAGCACATAACTGGGCTCTGCTCAGCCAGGTGAGCCTGGTTGGAAGAGTTGCACATGACTGAGCTGTTGAAGGGATGCACATAACTGAGCTGGATGCACATAACTGAGCTGCTGAAGAGATGGTGGGATGCGCCTGGCTGGAGGTGCATGGCATTTGCTGTGCCTAACTGACAGCGCATGGTGACTGTTGCGCCTATCGGAAGGCGCATGGTGGATGCTGCGCCTATCGGAAGGCGTATGGTGGCTGCTGCGCCTATCTGGAGGCGCATGGTGGCTGCTGTGCCTATCTGGAGGTGCATGGTGGCCGCTGCGCCTATCTGGAGGCGCATGGTGGCCGCTGGCTGTAGATCTAGGATCTTTCTTTTGTAGAAATTCTCCTTTGTACAACCTTTTCTAGCCATGTAATAGACTTTTATATATAAATAAAAAGTCCTTCTTCGAATGGCTTATTTGATTTTGTTGTCTGAGTTCTGGCGCATATAGTTCCTGGTGCATGGGCTTTCTGGCTGTGAAATTCCATGCTTCTACAATGACTTTGTGCCCTATCGATAGCAGATTTACTATCACAATGTATACAAATTACTGGTACAGATTTTGGCCATATTGGAATGTCCACCAAGAAATTTCGAAGCCACTCTGCTTCTTCACTTGCTTTATCCAGAGATATGGATTCAGATTCCATAGCCGATCTGTCTATACACGTTTGCTTTGAGGACTTCCATGATATTGTTGCACCTCCAAGTGTAAAAATATATCCACTTGTGGATTTTGTGTCTTTAGTATCAAATATCTAATTTGCATCACTGTATCCTTCGAATACAGCTGGATATTTAGTAAAATGACAATCCATAGTCTCTAGTATATCTTAAATAGCTGAGTACTCTAATAATAGCCTTTTAGTGATTTTCTCCTGGATTACTTGTATATCTGCTTATTTTGTTAACTGATTAAGCTATGTCTGGTCGCGTACAGTTCGTGACATACATTAAGCTCCCAATTATATGAGAATATTCCACTTGTGAAATACTTTCTCCAGTATTCTTCTTTAAATGGAGATTTAAATCTACTGGAGTTTTTGCAATGTTGTTATCATTTTGATTATACTTCTCTATAATCTTCTTAATGTAATGAGATTGGGAGAATATAAGCCCATATGGTGTTTTAGAAATCTTAATTCCTAATATAACATCTACAATTCCCAGATCTTTCATGTCAAAGTTTTTGATTAAGATGTTCTTTGTGTACTGGATTATGTTATTAGTACTGCCTATTATTAGCATCTCATCTACATATAGGCATATAATGACATATCCAGTTTGTGTATTTTTTTTGAATACACACATTTGTCACACTCATTAATCTTGAATACATTTGACATCATTACATTGTCAAACTTTTGATGACACAGTTTCGGTACGTGTTTAAGTCCATATAAAGACTTAACTAGTTTGCACACTTTTCTTTCTTTACTTGCTACTATGAATCCTTCTGGTAGATTCATGTAGATTATTTTCTTCCAAGTGATCACCAATTAGAAAACTACGAGGGTTCGGGATTGGCCGAGTTTCGCTGAAGCTGACCATAGTTGGAGCAAAAATACCGAGGCTTCGTCGTCTCCTTTTCCATCTTGAGTTTAGCTGCCAGGTATGCCTCTATGTCTGAATAAGCACAGTTCTGAATGCCCTGGGCAACGTCGATGGCATGTTCAATCTCTAACATTCTGGCCGGCATCGTTTCACAGTGATTCGATTTCTCGATAAGTGATTTAATGACTGCGTACTCCTTGACTGCCTCCTCTGGATAACGTATAGCAGCGATCCGATCAAAGTAGTCCCACAGGAATGTCGGAGTGTCTCTGATCAAGGCTAATACAGCCGTGGCACGAGTAGCGTCAAGAGTACTTTCGGTATCGGGGGTGGGAGGCTCCTACTGCCGGGGGCTCCAGTGAACAACGTCCTCCGCAACTGGTTCCTCCGATACGTCATCGTCATCATCTGAGGCGTCATCGTCTTCATCATCTTCATCATCTTCTGAACTTGCCTCGGTATACTATTCATCTTCCTCCTCCTTCTCAACATCTGAGGCGTCCAAGGTAGAGAGAAGTGCCTCCTGTGTGTCATCTGGGAGAGCCCCGGTGAGGAGATAATTTTTTTTGGAAAAGTTTATGATACCGTGAGTCTTGGGGACGTCGGATCTCCCTAAGGGTGAAGATTATAATGTTAGATTTCCTGCCTCATTGTTGGAAAGGTTTCCACTCTCTGTTACCTCGGTGTTCTTGACGAGCCTCGGGTCGCCAATCGGGAGGAGGGCTTCATACGAGTACTCGGGGTGAGTCAAGTCGGAAGCGTCGATTTTGTTGGTGAGTTTTGGTCTCTGTAACGGAGGGGGGGTGGAGGAGTCTCCACCCAAATGATTAGTTTGCTGGGGTTGTCCTCTGCTTCGGGGGTTGCCATCACTGGCTTCAAAGCACAGGTGGGTGTTGGGGAGGGGGAGGAGCGGTGTTTGGTCTCTGTTTCGTGGGTGGTTGTGGGTTGCTTTTTGGTTCACATTTTTCGTCAGATCCGGGTGGGCTTTGTAGCAGAGCTCGATGGAGTGGCCGCGCATGTGGCAGTGCTTGCAGAAGATGATGCTACTTTCATATATGATTTGTTGCATGTGCTTCTTGCTGCCAAGCAAAATTTGAATGACATTGGGGAGCTCCTTAGTAAGATCAACTTCTATACAAACTTTGGCGTAGTTAGGCTTTAGAGATGGAGCGTGTTTCTTCTGCCAGTTATATATATATATATATATATATATATATATATATATATATATATATATATATGTGTGTGTGTGTGTGTGTGTGTGTGTGTGTGTGTGTGTGTGTTTGTGTGTGTGTGTGTGTGTGTGTGTGTGTGTGTGTGGACACACATAAAAAAGAAGAAGAAACGCTGTCTTTTCTTATTGGCGCAAGGTACCACAAATCGAGTATGCCTGAGAGATCCTGCGCTGAGGATCCCCGAGTACAAAAAGAATTCTAGGGAATGGGACGATGGAGATCGAGCAGCAGTTGCTCCTTTACTCCGCTGACACTCCGATTACAAAAGTGGAAGAAAACCTAAAAAAATTGCTAACTCACGGCTCACTGGCAAGAAAGGCAACAATTTGGCTCTTGAAATTCTCTTCGTTATGTCTGTCTTTGTAGAGCGGGATCTCTCTATTTATAGTCGTTTGGCGCTGAAACGACTGTTATGTGCTCACAGGTAGAAAATACACTGATTTAACTATGGGTGCATAACACTCCTTTGGGCGCACAGGGTGTAGGCACGTGGACACTGGATGATCATAGGTAGATCGTGGGGTTGGCGCGGAGATTGACATGGCCGCATGCTTCGGTGTACGATTGCTCGTGGAGTCTGACGTGGCTGTTTGCTTCGGTGCACGATTGATCGTGGAGTTTGACTGAGTCGTAGGGATCTGCTGCCTTGGGCGCATAGTGTGGGAGTAAGTTATGCGCCCACACTTGGGTGCATATTTGATCTGTATGAAAACAATGTGGGCGCATAGACCCTCTTCGATCATGTGGGCGCATAGCTCCTCATCGATCATATATACGCATAGACCCTCTTTGACTATGTAGGCTCATAGACCATGTGTCGCATAGACTCCCTTTGGTTCTATGGGCGTATAGCCCCCTTTGGTTATGTGGGCGCATAGCTTCTTTTGTCTTCTTCATGTGGGATACATAGTCTTGTATTTTTAATATTTCTACAAGACCCCCTTTAAAGTTTTTAAGACTCAAATGAGTGTCGGAATACTTTGAAAGAAGCATTGAAAAAACTGTCTCCACTAGCTTCATGGGCGCATAATAAGAATGACCACTTTGGATGTGTAGGAGTTTTGTCCGGCCGTCACAATATGGCTGTTGAGATCTACCTTGGAAATCTGAAGCGATAGGATCATTTTGGAACAGAATTTGAAAGGCCCGCTCTTTATGCGTAGTATGTATCAACAAAATAGCGAGCGCATAATCTGCAAGAGACTGTCTCTGCATAGGCACATAGATTGTATGAGCGCATAGACCATATGGGCACATAGGCTATGTGGGCGCATAGCTCTCCGTTCATGCCTATAAATAGGCTTTGAAAAGAGAGAAAGTTCATTCTCTCTTATTTTTCTTCAGAATTTTCAAAGAGTTTTTTCTTTTACTCTCTTTCGAGCAATCATGTCTCCCAAGGCTGCTTCGACTCCCAAGAAGTCTGCAAAGGGCAAGAAGACTGAAGCAGCTAGTTCTCCTCCTTCGGCAGTGTCTCATCTGGTTCAGGACCCCATCCTGGGTAAGGCGATGTCTCAAAAAATGAAGCCTTAAGCGTAAATTTGTGACGTTCGTGCTTTTCTCTGCTTGGGCGCATAACTATCGATATGCGCCCAAAGCAAACACTTCTTTTGTGAGCGGTCTTATGCGCTCACAGATGCATGCGCCTAGGCACTTGGTTGTGTCATGCGTCCACACACTTCGTGTTATGTGCCCACACAGAACTTGTGCTTATGCTCCCACACAGAACTTGTGCTTATGCGCCCACAGGCCCTTTGGGCGCATAACATCAGGGCGCATATAATTTCTCAGTACTTAGCTCTTTTTTCTGTGGATTCTTCGTCTGACTTTTCTTATGTCTTCGCAGTTGACATGGTTGTCCCTGCTCTTGGTGGGATTCCTTTTGGCTCTGCCCGCCATGCTCTGGATTCAATCCTCGTCACCGCAATGGTCACAAAAGCTCAGGTGAAGATCAGCCATAACCAGCCTTCGGTGCAGGTGATCACTATGCTTGAGCAGGGCAAAATATTCTTGAAGCAGATGATGAATGATGAGAAGTTCACACTCGGAGGGGTGCAGAGCTTTAAGAGACCGTACTTCTTGTTTGGTGACAGCCTGGGATTTGAAGATGACGAGACGATATGTCTAGAAGACCTTCTGGTAGTTAGGTTAAATAACCAAAGGATATGGTTACCATCGATGAAGCGCCAATACCCTCTGTCAGCGTTTACTGATCTAGCTGTGCGGAGGTAAATGAGATAGGACCTGGCCCCTGAACTACATGGGGTCATTTCTGGCAGGATCCAATTCAACTCTGGTGACCGGAAGAAGGACACTTTCAAGTGTGTCAAGGGCTCCACGTCCTACTCCACGAGGGGACTGTATCCTGGGTCCATAATAAACGATGTCCCGACTGATCTTCACCCTTATGCTGCCGAGACTCTCTCCAACCTGATGTTGCCCAAAGAAGGAGTCGTATCCGGAAGGAAAGCTATGGATGGAAGGTTGGAGATACACTATCTCGTTCTGGAGCGACCTTACTAGATAGGTGCTCTCGACTTACGAGGCTACCCTAAAAGCTACCGACTTTTTTTTATGCCGTTAGAGCCACCCAATATAGCATAAAGGTTAACTGGCCTATGTTTATCTCATTGGTGGAGTTGTACAACTATCACACATGTACTTTCTTCACTCTGGGTGGGAAGATGGGTCTGGCTCTTCACGAGATGTAGGCAATATCGAAGCTTCCCTGGGGGACCGAAACCATACGAAGAATACGTCCCTTATGATAAGGAGCTCCTGGATTTGGAGAGAGAGAGAACTTCGAGATGATGGAGGTGTACAAAGAATTACTCTGACACCTCTTCATTTGTCACCAGGTCACAAAGAAGGGTAAGACTGAGGGGTCCCTTCCCCATACGAGAGCCTGGACCAACTACATCTTCATCCAAGAAGAAGGAGATGACCCAGTCTCTTTCTCGACTCGCAAGCCCTCGACGAAATCTGAGATAGAGCAATTGATGGCAGATCACGGGGCTGTAGTGTAACCCATATTTTCATATTTTTAAAATTATACTTATTTGATTTTAATTTGAAGTCTTTCATTAGGAGGATATTTTATTTTACGAAGGGAATCCTAATATTTTGAATGATAAAATAATAATATTTTGAAGTATTATGGTAAGTAAATATTAGACCTATATTTGATTATTGCCTTCACAAATAAAATCTACGAATATATATTATTTGCATTTATAAAAATATAATTTACAAATTATTGGATAGTATTAAATATTAGATAAACCTTATTGTCATCCATTGCTAATTTGGATTCTCTATCGAGTATTAAATAGATATTTGGTTTAAATTTACAGAAAATGATTTGATCGATTTAAATATAATAGTTTTACCAAAATAAATTTTAGTAGATAAATATTGTTTAAATTGTTTTGGTAATATTAACTATTAGTTAAATCTATATTTCGTTATCAATATTATATTGAATCTGATTAAGTGGTTTTGAATATTTATTGAACTTATAGTTATAAAAATATATATATTATTTATGATAATGTTAAATATTATGTTAAATTATTATTATATTGGATTAAGATTTGCCAAATTAATATATTTTAGTAGTTATAGATAAATACTCTATTTAATCTAAACATATGGGGATCTATAAATCGGATAAGGGACCTTCCAAGATGGTTAACACTACTAATACTTGTAGCAAACAACAAATCATGTCAACCAAATCTTCCCTTTCCCTATATATATATATATATATATATATATATATATATATATATATATATATATATATATATACTAGTGGATAACCCGTGCCATAATGGCACGGACACGAATCCGGCCTTCTCAACGTAGGCGTGCTGGCACCGGACCAGCGCCAGGGAGTTCCGGACGAAGACGCGGCCTCCGAACCCGGCCTTCTCGACGTAGGCGTGCAGGCACCGGGCCAGCGCCAGGGACTCGAGCCCGACGGAGGCGAACACGGCAGAGACCACGGTGGCGACGTTCGAGACGGCATGGGGCCTCATGGAGGCGAAGACGCGCAGGGCCATCGCGAGGCGTCCGAGGGCGGTGAGGCCCAAAACGGCGGCGTTCCAGGAGACGAAGTCCATGTGCGACATTCCGTCGAACACCCGTAGGGCGTGGTCGACGGAGCCGCGTCGGGAGTAGGCGGTGAGCAGGACGGTCTGCACGAAGGGGTCGAACAGGAATCCGAGGAGGAGTGCGTGTGCGTGGAGCAACCTGGTGGCGGCGGTGGTGGTGGTGTTGAGCAAGGAAGAGAAGGTGTGGAAGTCGAGAGGGACGTGGCGGCGGAACATTTGGGAGTAGATGGAGAGTGGGTCAGCGGCGGAGATGGCGATGGCGGTGTAGAAGGAGAAGGGGTTGGGGTTGGTCATGGCAGAGAAGAGGGAGGCGACGAAGGAAAGGTCGGCGACACGGTGGAGGCTGCTGCTTACGACGAAGGGGTTGCGGAAGAGGCTGCGACGATGGCGTGGACGAGGATGGAGCGGAGGCTGCGGAGGTAGCGGCGGTGCAAGAGGAGCTGGAGGTGGGGTATCGTTGGAACAACCGGTTGCTCCGCACCCAACATGGGACCTCCTTCTCTCTTATAGAAATAGGGGCAATTTAGTCCTTTCATCATCATTGAACCAAAGCACATGGGTTGGACCAAAAATCCACTGTGCTTTATATTATAGATAACCCCGAAGCCCCTAGGAGATGGACCTCGTCGACACCACCAGGACAGCCTCCTCCCTGTCCCCTGAACCCGCCAGTAACACCATACAAACCACCTGCCAATCAAACTCTCCATGCCACACCCCTGCAGCCAACACCATCACCACCGGCATCCCCCTGCCATCAACGACGAGACTCGAAACTCGCCAACCGAGAACCTGTCGAGATCATCTTCATCGTGTCATCGTGTCCGTGTCCACTACACCTATTCCAGTCTAATCCAATACATCACATAATACAAGATTTCTCTTGTCCAATACTCCGGACACGATCCCACACATGGCAACCATTCCTTCTGTGTCCGACATCAATCGAGACACAATCATAAAAGAAAAATCAAAACCAAACACTAGCCTACCTGCCCACATCCACCCGCACGAGCCCCGGTGCTCTTCCTTCGAACTCTGGTTCCCAAACCGCAGTCATGTCGTGACCCACCACACAGCCATGCCTCAGATCCTTCGAGCCTCTGTGCGCCAGTCCCGGCGACCACGGCACACCGCCAGACCCGTCCCGGCCACCACCGCCGTGCACGGTACCTGGTCACATCGACGACCACGACGTCGTCGTCTCCCCCGTCCAGACAGCTCCTCCGGCCTTCCACCGTCTTTGTCAGATCTGGCGACTCCCACGAACTGACAGCTTCGTCCGCCACATCTTTGGACCGCTAGCTGCCGTCGCACGAGTTTTTCCTCTCGCCGAGCCCTCCTCCATGGATGCCTTGATCCCAGCGTGCGCCTGCGCCTTGGTGCCAGCTTCCCAGGGAGCGACCTGCGCCGCCACCTCCGTATGTACGTCGTTCGGTGTCCGTTCCCAACTTCCATCGGCTGCCGACGCTGAAGCTGTCTCGCGCTCGACCACCTGCGCCAGATCCAGGCGCCGCTTCCCGATCCACCGCTCGAGGGCTCCACGACGAGAGGAACAGCCGCCGTGCCAAACTCTCTCCTCCGTGTGCCGATCTGTAAGCCCTCTTTCTCTCTGCTCTCTCTCCCTCTCCTAGCTCCGTTCTCTCTACATCTCACACACTCTCTCTCTCTCTCTGCACCTTTCTTCATTTTCCTTTTTAATAGCAAAATAGTTTGAACAAATTACAAACATGCCATTTTCTCGCCTAAACTCAGCCACAATAAAGAAATAAAAAATAGTTAAAAACCTTCAGTGACCAACAAAATTATTCAAATTAAACACAAAAGCCATTTTCCCGCCTAAACTCAGCTGTAAAGAATTAAACACAAATGCAATTTACAAAAAACAAAATTGAGATACAATTGCCAGCCACTTTGATCCATAAACCAGTCCACTTTTCTCCATCAACCAAGAAAACTGTTGGTTTCCCAACATAATTTACATAATAATGTGTCTGAGTTTACTGGCTATAAATACAGTAAAAAAATGGATTCCATCCTCACTCTTCATCTTTGAGAAAAGGAAAAAAATTATCTTCATCAATGGCTCCTTTCTTCTCACTAATTCGTGAGATCAGTCCATCCAAAACATTCTGAAATTTGAAAGTTCGACTCATTCGTATGTATGATGTACCCGGATACGGAGGAAAAGGGCAACCATTCAGTCTCGAATGTGTATTTCACGATTCTGAGGTAATTTTATTTATCCACAGTTTATTACATTCTGCAATTCTGTTTACGTTAGATAGACTCAGAATTAGATTAAGATAGTATAACAGCATTTTTTACAACAATATATTTTACAACAGCATTTCATACGAAATTATACAATTATTTAACAGCTGCAAGCTATATTAAATTGGGCGAAATTGTACCCACGGTTTTGTGGAGGCCAAAAAAAACAAATGACAGTAACATAAAACTCAGTCAAAATAAAACATAAATTACAATTTGGAATAAACGTACAAATTACTGGGGTACTTTTTCAATTACTGGTGTAATTAAACCACGGTTTTGTGGAGGCCAAAAAAAAAAAAACAAATGACAGTAACATAAAACTCAGTCAAAATAAAACATAAATTATAATTTGAAATAAATGTACAAATTACTGGGGTACTTTTTTAATTACTGGTGTAATTAAAAAACCATATGGTTACACAACAAAATAGTACAAATGATTAAACAGCTGCCAGCAATATTAAAATGTTGGTTGAGAAATTTTTTAATAGACTTAGATTTAGATTAACCAACCAATGGCTGCAACGAGTACCCCACCAATGGCTGCCAAATCATCATGTCCAATGGACCAATGGCTGCAACGAATGCCAAATCATCATGTCCAATTTACCAATGGCTGTAACGAATGCCCCGCCAATAGTTTTAACTAGACGAACGAAATGTGTTAAATGATAAAACATGAAAACAATCGGAATGACAGTAACATAAAACTCACGGATTTAACGAGAGTTGAACCCACGATCTTGGGGAGGTCATAAAAAAAAACCAAATGATAGTAACATAAACGAAATTGTAACCCCGGTTTTGGGGAGGCCACAAAAAAACAAATGACAGTAACATATAACTCAAGCAAAAAAAAACAAAAATTATAATTTGAAATAAATGTACAAATTACTGGGTACTTTTTCAATTACTGGTGTAATTAAATTAACCTATGTTTACAGAACGAAATAGTACAACTGATAAATAGCTGCCAGCAACATTAAAATTTTTGGTTGAGGAATTTTTTAATAGACTCAGATTTAGATTAACCAACCAATGGCTGCAACGATTACCCCGCCAATGGCTGTCAAATCATCATGTCCAATGGACCAATGGCTGCAACTAATGCCCCGCCATTGGTTTTAACGAGACAGACAAAATGTGTTTAATTATAAAACACAAATACAATCGGAATGACAGTATCATAAAATGGTATAGACTCATGATATTGGGCAGACCTCTGCATAGAATGGTATAGACTCACTTCATTAAAAAACCATTTGATTACAATAAAAAATTATAAAATTATTAAACAGATAACAATGGCTGGTAAATCATCATGTCCAATGGAAAAAAAAACAAATGACAGTAACAAAAAACTCGGCCACAATAAAACACAAATGACATTAATATGAAAAAATGGCACTTTCATGCATAAACTCAGCCCCAATAAAAAAATTGTTAAAAAACCGTATGATTACAAAAAGAAATAGTACAATTATTAAACAGATGCCAGCAATATTAAATCGTGATATAATGAGTCTGTGGAAACTCTAGCAACATTAAAACGATAGCAGAAAAAAAACACAAAAATGCCAGAAATTGATAATAAAATTTGGATGAAAAATGTTTGAATAATTAAAACAAAAGAAATATTCTTCTGTTTGTTTAAGATAGTAAATCTATATATATATATATATATATATATATATAAACCTTAGTTTAGAATCAGGTTTCAGCATCCCACGGTCTTAGGAACCCACGGTTATGGGGAGGGCACAGAAAATCCGGTTTTAGTAGCCTACGATATTGTTTTTTAACATGATTCTGATGATGTATAATAATAGAAAAAACTTCTATTACTCAAGTTAAAGACTTGATAGACTCAGATTTAGATTAACCAACCAATGGCTGCAATAAATACCCCGCCATTGGATGTCAAATCATCATTGTCGATGAACCAATGGCTGCAACGAATGCCCCGCCAATGGTTTTAGCGATAGTCGAACGAAATGTGTTAAATGATAAAACACATATGGTTTTGGATTTCGAAGAAAAAAATACACAAATACCCGAAAAAGTGAGCATCTTTTACAACATCAGATCATACGATCGCATTGCCAATGGGCCAATGGCTGCAACTAATGCCCTGCCAATGGTTTTGACAATAGCCGAATGAAGATAATTGTATGATGATGGTAACTGACAGTTACCTCCTTACCGTCATTTGTACCAACTGAAATTAAAGCTGAAAATAAAGTTAAATATCAAAATAATATTCATATATAAATATATTCTTAGTTGCTACTGTCAACTGTTAAATATAAAAACAACATTCAGTTATAAAATAAAATTGTATATAATTTAACAAAATATCCATAAATGTACATACAACCTAGGAAATAATTTAGAAAATATGAGGATGTTAATTTACCAACATGTAATAAAAATTAACAGATTCTACAAACAAATTTATTCACAGAATATCATGGATAATAAAAAATAATACCAATGATTTCATAATTATAGATAGTTGCAGTATTTCAATAATAATAAAATTAGCTGAATACTTGAATAAATTATATGCATAAATATTTTTGTACTGATTTTATTTTTTTCTTTGCAGGGCGATCGAATTCATGCAAGTATTAAGAAAGATTTAATCTCCAACTTTCAACCTTTGCTGAATGAGAGAAGACTCTATGTTGTTCGTTGTTTTGTTGTTACAAATAACAACATGAAATACAAAACAACCGCAAATAAATACAAGATATTATTCTTGGCAAAAACGAAAGTTGTTGAAATATTTGATGAGAAATTTCCTTCCTTTGTTTTTAGTTTTCAAAAGTTTTCTGATCTTACAAGTGAGGAATCTTTAGATGATAACAAACTTATTGGTAAATATATGGTTAAATTATTTTTGTGATTACAAATATGAAATTATTTTATTTCATCAAATTTAATGTTATTTGTAAATACCATCAATTTCAGATATTATTGGACGAGTTGTTACATTAGATCCTCCCCAACAATGGGATTTGAAAGATGGACCAACAAGACTTATGGATATTACTCTCGAGGACAATGAGTAATAATTTATTTTTTTTATTATTCTATTTTTAATATTATCCATATAATTAAAATATAAATTAAATTCCTTTGTATTTTTAGGAAACATCGTCTGCCATGTACTTTGTGGGGTAATTTGGTTGATGATATGGTTTCGTACGTTAACAATGGTAGAAATGAACCTGTTGTAGTAATACTACAAATGTTTCGTACCAAATTATATAGAGGTAATAATTATTTCTTATATATTGAATTTTATTTTCATTCTTTATTTATAAAATTTATAAAATAATTTAATACAAGTTTAAATTGTATTGTTTTCCGATTAGGACAAGTTACAGCATCCAACACCTTCTATGTTTCAAGGTTGATATTTGGTGTTGACATTCCAGAGATTAAAAATTTTAAAGCAAGGTAACTAAATCATTGCAATACTATAGTTAATTGTTTACTTTATTATAATTTTCATGAGTACTCAGAATTAAATTAATGAATATTTGTCCACTTTATGAAGGATTGTTGACGAAAGTAGTGAATCAATCACTATAAGTACAGTTTCACTAACTTCTACAAATTTGGTTGAAAATGAATTATCAAGTGGCCAAGCTATAGTTAGGACCACTGAGAAATTGAGAGATAACCATGAGGTAAATATTTATTTTTGTTACAATTGATAATTATATTATATTACATAATTTACCTTAATCAGAATATTAATCTAAATTTTTTATTATTGATTATCAGATTGGAAGCTTTTGGGTTTATGCTGAAATTGTTGAAGTTGTATTAAAGAATGCTTGGTGGTATTTATCGTGTAACAAATGTCCAAAAAAAACTAGATAAATGTGGAGATTTATTTTACTGTGACAGATGTGACAAATTTGAAAAAGATGTTAACATCAGGTATTAACCTACAATCATTTTAAACCTAATTACTATTCTACTTGAAACCATTAAATACAATTTTATATGACAGGTACAAAACTAATGTTCGTGTCATTGACACAACCGGAGAAATAGATTTACTATTATGGGACAAAGAATGCGTTCAGCTTATTGAAAAAAAGGCTTTGGATTTAAAAAAGAAGATGACAGAGGTACGTTTGCAAATAACCTCTAAGCATATAAGAGAATTTTTGGACTATACTTAAATTTGTTATATTTAAGTATAATTTGTCTTTTTTTTAAATTGTAGGAATCAGAAAATGATAAAAAAATTCCTGAGGAAATACAAAATTTAGTTGGCTTAAGAATTTTCTTCAAAATTCAAGTAAGATCTGAATAAGTACGTAATTATACTGGATCATTTACGGTATTAAAGTTGACTACCGATGAAGGACTAATTTCACTATATTCTGAAAATTTTAAAGATAATCAGGTATGTGTTAATCTTTTGGTTATTTGAAATTACTTTAATTATTTTTTAAATATTCTGTTGAAAATTTTTGGGTTACAGGAATCTGATATTTTTTCAAGTTTGTTGAAGCAGGATAATGATTTCGAAATGGTAAACAAGTTTTCCTTTAATTAGTCATTTTCTTTTCATTTACAACACATTTTATTCTAAATTTTGATATAAATGAATAGATTGGATCATGTGGAGGGATGATTTCAACGCCAAATGTTAAATATTCACAAGAGAATGAGTCTGTGGAAACTCCTGAAGATACCGGATTGAAGACGTCATTGGTTGATGCATACTCAACAACAGCAGGATCAAAGAAGATGAAGATTGAAATAAAGAAAGAGAAGGAATGAATATTACCTTAGTTTGATCCTTAGTGCTTTTAATATCATTCAGCTTAAAAGAACTCTTTGTAATCATGTATTGACGTATTTGAATATTAACTTAGTTTGTATTTGAATGCTTTCAAGTTCAGCCAGCTCTTAAAAGAACATTTTGTGTGAGCTTGATTAGTTAATTCAACTTATGTTATTCTCAATGGAGCTTTCATTTGTGTTAAATATGTAGTTGAAGAGAGTATATATAATCCTTTTTTGCTGCTATTAGATAATCTAATTTAATACAAACAAGGAAACATTATTATAAATAAGTTCAAGATTGATATGAAAAGAAAGATAAGGAATGACATTTTACACTCATAAAAAGTTGATTACTCATGCAAATAAGATGACATATTAAAGCAGCAAACTACATGCAAACATATAAATTATTTTTCTACAAATTTAATTATATAAAAAAAGAGCTGGACATACAACATATACATTGTCGGACATGGAATCTCATTAAATGCCGTACATCAAATAATGTTTAACAACCAAAGTATAGGTTCATAATATTATCTGAGTTTGGTCCTTAGTGCTTCTAAATTCAGCCATTGCCGTTCATTAATGTTAATTGGACTTTTGTTATTATCATTAAAATTCAAACTAATATAATTTATTTCTCACAAACTAGCATATCAGAAAATTACATTTAAAGCAATTATTTACATTAAACTTATTTAAATTGTACAAATATTAATAATAATATTACAAAGTTTGTGTCCGCAGTTAATATGCCAATGTACAACATTATTCTAAAATGTAGAACCTTAAAAATAATTATAGCCGAAATTATCTTTATGTAAGCCTGAAAAATATATTAAAGTTAGACAGCCATATTTACATATGATGCCACACAACTAAATTATACAAGTTAAGATAATATATAAAGTTAGACATATTTACATATGATGCCACACTAAACCAATCCACTTTTCTCTATCAACCAAGAAAACTGTTGGTTTCCCAACATAATTTACATTAATAATGTGTCTGAGTTTACTGGCTATAAATACAGTGAAAAAATGGATTCCATCCTCACTCTTCATCTTTGAGAAAAGGAAAAAAATTATCTTCATCAATGGCTCCTTTCTTCTCACTAATTCGTGAGATCAGTCCATCCAAAACATTCTAGAATTTAAAAGTTCGACTCATTCGTATGTATGATGTACCCGGATACAGAGGAAAAGGGCAACCATTCAGTCTCGAATGTGTATTTCACGATTCTGAGGTAATTTTATTTATCCACAGTTTATTATATTCTGCAATTCTGTTTACGTTAGATAGACTCAGAATTAGATTAAGATAGTACAATAGCATTTTTTACAACAGCATATTTTACAACAGCATTTGACACGAAATTGTACAATTATTTAACAGCTGCAAGCAATATTAAATTGGGCAAAATTGTACCCACGGTTTTGTGGAGGCCAAAAAAGAAAACAAATAACAGTAACATAAAACTCAGTCAAAATAAAACATAAATTACAATTTGGAATAAATGTACAAATTACTGGGGTACTTTTTCAATTACCGGTGTAATTAAACCACGGTTTTGTGGAGGCCAAAAAAAAAACAAATGACAGTAACATAAAACTCAGTCAAAATAAAACATAAATTACAATTTGAAATAAATATACAAATTATTGGGGTACTTTTTCAATTACTGGTGTAATTAAAAAACCATATGGTTACACAACAAAATAGTACAAATGATTAAACAGCTGCCAGCAATATTAAAATATTTGGTTGAGAAATTTTTTAATAGACTCAGATTTAGATTAACCAACCAATGGCTGCAACGAGTACCCCGCCAATGGCTGCCAAATCATCATGTCCAATGGACCAATGGCTGCAACGAATGCCAAATCATCATGTCCAATGTACCAATGGCTGCAACGAATGCCCCGCCAATGGTTTTAACTAGACGAACGAAATGTGTTAAATGATAAAACATAAAAACAATTGGAATGACAGTAACATAAAACTCACGGATTTAACGAGAGTTGAACCCACGGTCTTGGGGAGGTCACAAAAAAAAACAAATGACAGTAACATAAACGAAATTGTAACCCCGGTTTTGGGGAGGCCACAAAAAAAATGACAGTAACATAAAACTCAGGCACAAAAAAACAAAAATTATAATTTGGAATAAATGTACAAATTACTGGGGTACTTTTTCAATTACTGGTGTAATTAAATTAACCTATGTTTACAGAACGAAATAGTACAACTGATAAATAGCTGCCAGCAATATTAAAATTTTTGGTTGAGGAATTTTTTAATAGACTCAGATTTAGATTAACCAACCAATGGCTGCAAGGATCACCCCGCCAATGGCTGTGAAATCATCATGTCCAATGGACCAATGGCTGCAACTAATGCCCCGCCATTGGCTTTAACGAGACAGACGAAATGTGTTTAATGATAAAACACAAATACAATCGGAATGACAGTAACATAAAATGGTATAGACTCATGATATTGGGCAGACCTCTACATAGAATGGTATAGACTCACTTCATTAAAAAAACCATTTGATTATAATAAAAAATTGTAAAATTATTAAACTGATGACAATGGCTGGCAAATCATCATGTCCAATGGAAAAAAAAACAAATGACAGTAACATAAAACTCGGCCACAATAAAACACAAATGACATTAATATGAAAAAAATGGCACTTTCATGCATAAACTCAGCCCCAATAAAAAAATCATTAAAAAATCGTATGATTACAAAAAGAAATTGTACAATTAATAAACAGATGCCAGCAACATTAAATCGTGATATAATGAGTCTGTGGAAACTCCAGCAACATTAAAGCGATAGCAGAAAAAAACACAGAAATGCCAGAAATTGATAATAAAATTTGGATGAAAAATGTTTGAATAATTAAAAAAAAAGAAATATTCTTCTGTTTGTTTAAGATAGTAAATCTATATATATATAAACCTTAGTTTAGAATCAGGTTTCAGCATCCCACGGTCTTAGGAACCCACGGTTATGGGGAGGGCACAGAAAATCCGATTTTAATAGCCCACGGTATTGTTTTTTAACATGATTCTGATGATGTATAATAATAGAAAAAACTTATATTACTCAAGTTAAAGACTTGATAGACTCAGATTTAGATTAACCAACCAATGGCTGCAATGAATACCCCGCCATTGGATGTCAAGTCATCATTGCCGATGAACCAATGGCTGCAATGAATGCCCCGCCAATGGTTTTAGCGATAGTCGAACGAAATGTGTTAAATGATAAAACATATATGGTTTTGGATTCCGACGAAAAAAATACACAAATACCAGAAAAAGTCAGCATCTTTTACAACATCAGATTACACGATCACATTGCCAATGGGCCAATGGCTGCAACTAATGCCCCGCCAATGGTTTTGACAATAGCCGAATGAAGATAATTGTATGATGATGGTAACTGACAGTTACCTCCTTACCGTCATTTGTACCAACTGAAATTAAAGCTAAAAATAAAGTTAAATATCAAAACAACATTCATATATAAATATATTCTTAGTTGCTACTGTCAATTGTTAAATATAAAAACAACATTCAGTTATAAAATAAAATTGTATATAATTTAACAAAATATCCATAAATGTACATACAACCTAGGAAATAATTTAGAAAATATGAGGATGTTAATTTACCAACATGTAATAAAAATTAACAGATTCCACAATCAAATTTATTCACAGAATATCATGGATAATAAAAAATAATACCAATGATTTCATAATTATAAAGTATTTCAATAATAATAAAATTAGCTGAATACTTGAATAAATTATATGCATAAATATTTTTGTACTGATTTTATTTTTTCCTTTGCAGGGCGATCGAATTCATGCAAGTATTAAGAAAGATTTAATCTCCAACTTTCAACCTTTGCTGAAAGAGAGAAGACTCTATGTTGTTCGTTGTTTTGTTGTTACAATTCACAACACGAAATACAAAACAACCGCAAATAAATACAAGATATTATTCTTGGCAAAAACGAAAGTTGTTGAAATATTTGATGAGAAATTTCCTTCCTTTGTTTTTAGTTTTCAAAAGTTTTCTGATCTTACAAGTGAGGAATCTTTAGATGATAACAAACTTATTGGTAAATACATGGTTAAATTAGTTTTGTGATTACAAATATGAAATTATTTTATTTCATCAAATTTAATGTTATTTGTAAATACCATCAATTTCAGATATTATTGGACGAGTTGTTACATTAGAACCTCCCCAACAAAGGGATTTGAAAGATGGACCAACACGACTTATGGATATTACTCTCGAGGACAATGAGTAATAATTTTTTTTTATTATTCTATTTTAATATTATCCATATAATTAAAAAATAAATTAAATTCCTTTGTATTTTTAGGAAACATCGTCTGCCATGTACTTTGTGGGGTAATTTGGTTGATGATATGGTTTCGTACGTTAACAGTGGTAGAAAAGAACCTGTTGTAGTAATACTACAAATGTTTCGTACCAAATTATATAGAGGTAATAATTATTTCTTATATATTGAATTTTATTTTCATTCTTCATTTACAAAATTTATAAAATAATTTAATACAAGTTTAAATTGTATTATTTTCCGATTAGGACAAGTTACAACATCCAACACCTTCTATGTTTCAAGGTTGATATTTGGTGTTGACATTCCAGAGATTGAAAATTTTAAAGCAAGGTAACTAAATCATTGCGATACTATAATTAATTGTTTACTTTATTATAATTTTCATGAGTACTCAGAATTAAATTAATGAATATTTGTCCACTTTATGAAGGATTGTTGAAGAAAGTAGTGAATCAATCACTATAAGTACAGTTTCACTAACTTCTGCAAATTTGGTTGAAAATGAATTATCAAGTGGCCAAGCTATAGTTAGGACCATTGAGAAATTGAGAGATAACCCTGAGGTAAATATTTATTTTAGTTACAATTGATAATTATATTATATTACATAATTTACCTTAATCAGAATATTAATCTAAATTTTTTATTATTGATTATCAGATTGGAAGCTTTTGTGTTTATGCTGAAATTGTTGAAGTTGTATTAAAGAATGTTTGGTGGTATTTATCGTGTAACAAATGTCCAAAAAAACTAGGTAAATGTGGAGATTTATTTTACGGTGACAGATGTGACAAATTTGAAAAAGATGTTAACATCAGGTATTAACCTACAATCATTTTAAACCTAATTACTATTCTACTTGAAACCATTAAATATAATTTTATATGACAGGTACAAAATTAATGTTCGTGTCATTGACACAACCGGAGAAATAGATTTACTATTATGGGACAAAGAATGCGTTCAGCTTATTGGAAAAAAGGCTTTGGATTTAAAAAAGAAGATGACAGAGGTGCGTTTGCAAATAAGCTCTAAGCATATAAGAGAATTTTTGGACTATACTTAAATGTGTTATATTTAAGTATAATTTGTCTTTTTTTAAATTGTAGGAATCAGAAAATGATAAGAAAATTCCTGAGAAAATACAAAATTTAGTTGGCTTAAGAATTTTCTTCAAAATTCAAGTAAGATCTGAACAAGTACGTAATTATACTGGATCATTTACGGTATTAAAGTTGACTACCGATGAAGGACTAATTTCACTATATTCTGAAAATTTTAAAGATAATCAGGTATGTGTTAATCTTTTGGTTATTTGAAATTACTTTAATTATTTTTTAAATATTCTGTTGAAAATTTTTGGGTTACAAGAATCTGATATTTTTTTAAATTTGTTGAAGGAGGATAATGATTTCGAAATGGTAAACAAGTTTTCCTTTAATTAGTCATTTTCTTTTCATTTACGACACATTTTATTCTAAATTTTGATATAAATGAATAGATTCGATCGTGTGGAGGGATGATTTCAACGCCAAATGTTAAATATTCACAAGAGAATGAGTCTGTGGAAACTCCTGAATATTCCGGATTGAAGAGGTCATTGGTTGATGCATACTCAACAACAGCAGGATCAAAGAAGATGAAGATTGAAATAAAGAAAGAGAAGGAATGAAGATTACCTTAGTTTGATCCTTAGTGCTTTTAATATCATTCAGCTTAAAAGAACTCTTTGTAATCATGTATTGACGTATTTGAATATTATCTTAGTTTGTATTTGAATGCTTTCAAGTTCAGCCAGCTCTTAAAAGAACATTTTGTGTGAGCTTGCTTAGTTAATTCAACTTATGTTATTCTCAATGGAGCTTTCATTTGTGTTAAATATGTAGTTGAAGAGAGTATATATAATCCTTTTTTGCTGCTATTAGATAATCTAATTTAATACAAACAAGAAAACATTATTACAAATAAGTTCAAGATTGATATGAAAAGAAAGATAAGGAATGACATTTTACACTCATAAAAAGTTGATTACTCATGCAAATAAGATGATATATTAAAGCAGCAAACTACATGCAAACATATAAATTATTTTTGTACAAATTTAATTATATAAAAAAGAGCTGGACATACAACATATACATTGTCGGACATGGAATCTCATTAAATGTCGTACATCAAATAATGTTTAACAACCAAAGTATAGGTTTATAATATTATCTGAGTTTGGTCCTTAGTGCTGCTAAATTCAGCCGTTGCCGTTCATTAATGTTAATTGGACTTTTGTTATTATCATTAAAATTCAAACTAATATAATTTATTTCTCACAAACTAGCAGATCAGAAAATTACATTTAAAATAATTATTTACATTAAACTTATTTAAATTGTACAAATATTAATAATAATATTACAAAGTTTGTGTCCGCAGTTAATATGCCAATATACAACATTATTCTAAAATGTAGAACCTTAAAAATAATTATAGACGAAATCATCTTTATGTAAGCCTGAAAAATATATTAAAGTTAGACAGCCATATTTACATATGATGCCACACAACTAAATTATACAAGTTAAGATAATATATAAAAGTTAGACATATTTACATATGATGCCACACAACTAAAGAATACAAGTTAAATTAATCAAATTTAAAAAGTTAATTTCGAAACTAAATGTTTATGCAAAAAAAAAAAAGAAGTAAGAAACAAATATCATACAAAATACTTGAATTCCCTCTTCTAATTTTAGTGTCTCCATAAAAAAAAATCTTCAATTTTAAAATATTATAGATCGGAAATCGAAATTGTATACTGTTTACATTAAATATTATCTAATTACAACTGTTTTTGGAAATCTAAAATAATAGTTGTTCATACATCATTTGAACATTCAAAAAAAGTACTTTATTTTAAAACATGTATACATTGGAAATTGGTTTTGCAGAATATTTATATTAAATATGATGCCATTAAAGTTGTTTTTTGAAAATCCAAAATTCAGTTGTCCATACATCATTAGAGCCTTTAAAAGAAAATGTTTAGCAACAAACTGTTGGAAAAGATTACTTTTGCCTTCCCAATACAAAATAATCATGAATTGACAGCCTACATATATTGGCCTAATTATACAAAAAATGATGTATGGACAAATTCATACAGCTCTAATGATGTGTGGATAACAGCAAAAACGGTTGGCATTCCTATCTTTTCTCCTCCCAATACAAAAAAATCATTAATTGAATGCCTATATATTAATTGATGGGGTTTCAATTTTGTCACTTCCAAATCCCAGCAAAAAATAACAAGGAAGGAACAATTACAAAGGAAAAAATTGAGAATGAAGAAGCTGACAAGAAGTACAACACTTAACAAGCGTCCGAAACTTACAAACGATAAAGGAGGTAATAGTTTCATCTAATTTCTGGTGTCTTTTAAGCTATTTTAATTTTAATTACTTCTAATAGTGCAGAATATTTTATCACTAATATACATTGTAAATATCAGATAACTTTTCTATATTCTTTAGCTGAAAATTACCATTTAACAATCATAAATAAATGTAAAAAAAATAATATTGTACCAACATTATTTTACAACATGTAGATATTCGCATTATTTTTAAATATTTATTGTAGAAGCATTATTTTACTAAATCAATTGGATTATTTTAATAAACATTAAATTAGAAGCTTTATTACCCAACATTTTAGGAATTACTAAATAACATTATATATTAATATTGTGATCAAATTTGGACTGAATAAAAAATCACTAAATTAATACAATTTAGTGAAAAAAATATTCACTACAAGATTAGATTAAATGAATTTAAATGATATTCAGTACAAGAGTAGATTTATGCCTTCATATTGTAGCTGACCATTTCGAAGTAGTTCATTGACACATAGAAGGCAACAAATACCTGTAAATATAAATCAATAATATATATATATATGGAAATATATATATATATATATATATATATATATATATATATATATATATATATATATATATAAATATTTATATATATATATATATTGTGTGCTGAAAACAATTTTACCGAAATAAACTTTCAATACATATATATCTAGAACATTTTTCATTATTTAATAAAAAAACGAACAAAAAAAGTAAGAAATCATACAAAACCGAGATTTGTATCTATGTGTGTCATGAATTACTGTAAAAAAACCCGAAATATCAGTTGTTGTTTTTTGATTGTGTAAAAATAAAGAAAAATATATGAGGAAAAAACCCGACATAAACAGTAAAAAAACATGAAAAATAAAAAAAAATGTTGAAATACCTAAATCTTTAAATATATGTTTACATCAATAACATACACAATATATTCATTAAATATAGAACAATAAAATTAGGAAAAAACCTGACAAATTGAACTAAATTCGTAGATCTAGAACATAAAATGATGATTCACGAAGTTGCCAAAACAACATCTCCAGAAAAAAAAATTATATAATAAAAAAATATATAACTTCTGACCATTTCCACAACAAAGGAATGGAAAGAGAAAAAGAAAGCAAGAAATGAATCTACTCTAATAACGGAATCAGTTTCCTTCCCCCAATAACGGAAAGACCCCCAAAAAATCATTAAAAAAACATGAAAAAGAAAAAAAATGGTTGAAATACGTAAATCTTTCAATATATGTTTAGATCGATAACATACACAATTTATTCATTAAGTAGAGAACAATAAAAATTGGAAAAAAAAACCTCATAAATTGACCTAAATTTGCAGATCCAGAACATAAAATTTTGATTCACCAAAAATAAATATTTAAATTGCATTTCACATGCGTATAATCAAAGAAAATCAAATAGAACTGTTGATGGAGATGTAGCATACGAATGGAAAGAGAAAAACAAAGCAAGAAATGAATTAAGAGATTATATAATCAAAGAAAAAACCAAATAGAACTCAAATTTGGGGAAGATGAAACGTACGAATGGAAAGAGGAGAAGAAAACAAGAAATGAAGTGATTCTATACCATTCTATGCTGAGGTCTCCCCAATACCATGGGTTAGTAAAACCGTGGGCTACTAAAACCATGGTCTACAAAATCTGTGGGCTACTAAAACCGAAATTTTTTGGGTCTCCCCAAAACCACGGTTTCCTAAAACCGTCTGATGCTAATACCTGATTCTAAACTTTGTTTTATATATATATTTTAGTATCAGCAAAAAACAAAAGAATATTTGTTAAAATCATCCTATTCAGCATCGAAATTACTAAAGATGATATTTAAAAAAATATTAACAAACAAACAAATCCATCTAAAAATAAATCCAAACCATTCAATTAAAAGAAATATTAACAAACAAACAAATTTCTTTAATTGTACAATGTAATTTGCGCTAAATTAAGGTTTGCCTATATAAATTAATCTTTTTTTAGAACAAAAAAAATGTATGTTATATGTAAATTGGTAGAAATTGTAATTTGAAAACAATAGAATCACATAATAACTTTTTATGGAAGAAAAAAAATTATATATGAAAATGTTATAGATATAGATATATATATATATATGAATAAATTATTAATATTTTTTTTTTTTATATATATCAGTATAATATATATAATATTATAGATTGAATATATAATACTAATATATATATAATATATTATATGATATATTAAATATATTATATTATATATAATATAATATATATAATATATATAAGTTATATATATTATATAGAAATATTAAAAATATATAATATATAGTTAAATTTTTATTAATTTATGTTTAAAATTTTATTTAAATTTAACTTAATCATTCTTATTTTTTTGTAAAAAATATAGATTGTGGATTTAGGTTAATGTACGCCTCCATCAAGCCAGAAAAAATTCAGCATATTTTTGTGGGAACGATTCGAACATGACCAGTGTGTCCATCATCTAGGTCTCCTTCGGTGACATCACGAATGGTATGATATGATTTTTTTTCTACAAAGTATTTAATGATTAATGTTTTTTTATATATCTATCTAACAATATATATGTATATACATATATATATGGTGATTTTGTATGCAGTATGTGGGTCAAGTGAGCCTGCGCAGTTAATTGTTTCTCAGAAGAAAAATTCATTTGACTACTCGACGAAGAGATTTACAAAACTGCACTCTGATCCATCGAGAGTGATTTTTCAAACTAATGATGATGGTCGTTCGAGTGAGTTATTTTCCCAACCTAAAAAAAATTATTCTCAAAAATGTGTTACAATAATTTATTAGAGCCTAATTTACTATTTTTACAAATAAAATATTATATATTATTATTGTATTGTTATTACTTTTCTAACTTTTTCCTTACTTTTTTGCAGAAGATTTAAATCCATATGGCAAACAGTTGTATTCTAGCAGCGTATTGTTTAATAATGTGCTGAATACGTCTACATATCCTTTTAGCGAAATCACGAATGGTATGGTTGAAATTTATTATTAAATTATACATACATACTTATATATTTATGTTTGCAAAGTTTTTTATTAAATTATTTTATGCAGTGTGTGGATCAAGTCAAGCAGTTGATTTGTCTACTTCAATGAACCAAAGTTCACTGTATTGCTCGAAAAATACAATCTCAAATTTGCAGCAAAATAGTGATTTAACAACGATTGATTTGACTGCAGATGAGGAGTCTTCAAGTATGTTGTAAGCCTAATTTATTTCTAAAATTCACATATTTAAATTTAGTAATTTATTTCAATTTTTCTTAGAAGGAAAGTAGTTTCAGCTTTTTAAATTTTTGTTGCTTTCTCTTTCTTTTTTTCTGTTGCAGTTGTTGTTAAATTGATGAATGGAGATTGTAAATTTGATCATGGACATGCAAATCCTAAAATTGGTATTAGTCTATATAAGTTTGTGTGTGTGTGTATACGTGTGTGTGTTTGTGCCTATGTGTGTATTTATTAGTTTAGTTTATGAGTTATGTAATTTATTTATATTTTATTGGTATTTTTTATTGACAGATTATTGGGATATTGGCGATCCAACTTATAAATGTAACTTTTGTGGCGACGAGAGAGTTCAGTCTTCCTACAAATGCAAAAACCCGATGTACACTTTATGTTGTATGCAAGGAAAGATTCAAATTTTACCAATGAAGAGACCGCCTAAAGTTTTACATGATCTATTATATGGTGTGAGTGATAAGAGCAAACATTTTCTAGAAAATATAAGATCATATAACAGCATGTTTTCATTCACTTCAATGGGAGGCAAGGTTGATCTGGAACCAAATCAAGGAAATTCTCCACCAATTTTTAGAATGCATGGACAAAACTACCATCTATTAGGAAGTTTATTACCCGTTGAAGGTTCAAGTCCAAAATTTGCACAGCTATATATTTATGATACAGAAAATGAAATTCAAAACAGAATGAAAGCTGTTAGGTATTTATCGAATATTTTTCCTAGATATGTACAATTGTATATTGATCATTGATTATTAATATATTCAGTTATCTTATTTTTTTTATATTATTTTCAGGAAGAACGATAATATTAATAATTTGCATGCAGAAATTGTACGTGATTTGAAGGATATGTTGGATCAAAATAATGTATTAGTAAAGTCTTTTAGAATGGCTCGCGAAAAAATGTGTGAAGGAGGTAATTCAAGCGTGCGATTGAAATTGATAGGAAGGAGACATAGAGATGGACGACAATATAATTTACCTACAGTTTCTGAGGTTGCTGCTTTGATAGATGGAGATCTTGATGAATGCTTAGGTGATAGAGATATTATGGTTGAAACACAAGCTGGGAACCTACAACGAATAAATGAGTTACATGCTTCTTATTTAGCATTACAATAGCCCTTGATCTTTTCCTACGGTGAAGATGGTTATAGAGAAGACATTCAATTATCTGAATCAACAAATAGAGGTAATAGTGGAAGAAGGAGAGTAAGTACTAGAGAATGGTTCGCTTATAGACTGCATGAAAAGGATAATGAGCCTTCTATCATATTTGCTACTAAAAGACTTATGCAACAATTTTTGGTTGATGCTTATACAATGGTTGAATCTGCAAGATTAAAATTTATTCGAACGCATCAGAAACAATTATGGTGTGAGATGTATAAAGGTCTTACAGATGCATTATTACGAGGTGAAACAGATCCGACTACTCAAGGAAAAAGAGTCATTCTACCATCTTCTTTTACATGAGGTGCCCGGTACATGATTCAAAATTATCAAGATGCAATGGCAATATACAGATGGGTTGGTTACCCGGATTTATTTATAACATTTACATGCAATCCCAAATGGCCTGAAATACTTCGATATGTTGAAAAAATGGTCTTCATCCTTAAGATCGACAAGATATATTATGTAGGGTTTTCAAGGTGAAATTGGATGGGCTGATCAAAGATCTGAAACATAATAAAATATTTGGAACAGTTAGAGCTGGTAATGATTTTGCTATTTTTTTGTACTTAATCATGTATTTTATTAATAAATTTAATATTAATTTGTTTTCTATTGTTTTTCAGTTACATATACGGTCGAATTTCAAAAACGTGGGTTGTCGTATGCTCATATTTTATTGTTCCTAGCCAAAGAAGATAAGTTTCCATTGGTTAATATATTGATCAGATAATCTCAGCAGAAATTCCTGATCAAAAATCAGATCCTACCTATTACAATGCAGTGTGAGATTTTATGATACATGGACCTTGTGGTACTGCAAGAAAGAATTCACCATGTATGTCAGATGGTCGTTGCTCAAAGCATTTTCCGAAAAAATTTATTGAAAATACTTTGGTTGATGAAGACGGATATCCATTATATAGACGCAGAGATGATGGAAGAACGGTTTTAAAGAATGGTGTTGAACTAGATAATCGATTTGTAGTGCCTCATAATCGTTATCTATTGTTGAAGTATGGAGGTCATATGAATGTTGAATGGTGCAATCAGTCTCGATCTATAAAATATTTGTTCAAGTATGTGAATAAAGGACATGATCGTGTAACTGCATCCTTTTATAGAACTACAGACAATGAGGAACCCAAAAAACCAATTGATGAAATTAACATGTATTACGATTGTAGATACATTTCTGCTTGTGAGACAGCATAGAGATTGTTTGGTTTTGAGATCCAATATAAGAACCCTCCTGTTGAGCGACTTAGCTTTCACTTACCCGACGAGCAGCCTATTATTTTCTTAGTTGCGGATGCTATTGATACCATTATTGATCGTGCCAGTGTGAATGAAAGCATGTTCTTAGCTTGGTTTGAAGCGAACAAGCGATATCTAGAGGCAAAAAATCTCACATATGCAGAATTTCCACAAAAACTTGTTTGGAAACAGAAGACTAGAGAGTGGACTCCGAGAAAAAAATGTTTCTCATTAGGTCGAATTTTTTATGTTCCACCTAGTTGCGGTGAGATGTACCATTTAAGATGTCTTCTCAATATCGTTTGTGGACCTAAATGCTATGATGATATTAAGAAAGTCAATGGCATTCATTACGAGTCATATCGTGAAGCTTGCTATGTCTTAGGTTTATTGGAGGATGATAATGAGTATATCGATGGTATTATTGAGGCAAGTTATTGGACATCTGCATATTCTTTGAGAAATTTATTTGTGACATTATTGTCATCTGGCTCTATAAGTCGGCCTGAATTACTTTGGAACAAGTGTTGGATATACTTATCAGATGATGTTTTATATAATCAACGAATTGCATTGCACGACCAAGGTAAAATGTTTTATTTACTATTTTTAAGTTTAATTTGTGTTTTGCATATTATTTGATCGTTAATATAGCTTTAGAATTAATTACAACATATTCTCTCTCTTTAATTCTAGATTTGCTTATGAGTGAGGATGACATTAAAAATCACGCTTTGGTTGAGATTGAAAAGTTATTGAGGAATTGTGGTAGAAGTTTGCGAGAATTTCCATCAATACCATTTCCAAACATGGACTCCTTATCAAATACTACAAATAGATTGGTGCATGATGAATTAAATTATGATAGAGCGGCTATAGCAGAAGAACACGTACACCTACTTGCTCGCTTGAATGATGAACAACAATATATTTACGACATAATAATGGATGCTGTTAATTCTACAAATGGTGGTGTTTTCTTTTTATACGGATATGGCGGTACTGAAAAAACGTTCATTTGGAAAACATTATCTGCATGCTTGAGATCTAAGGGAGAAATAGTTCTAAATGTGGCTTCAAGTGGGATAGCATCACTACTGTTGCCTGGTGGAAGAACAGCTCATTCAAGATTTTCTATTCCAATAAATGTAAATGAGGATTCAACATGCAATATCAAACAAGGAAGTCAACTTGCAGAACTAATTGTTAGGTGCAAACTTATACTTTGGGATGAAGCGCCAATGATGCACCGATATTGCTTTGAAGCGTTGGATAGATCGCTTAGAGATATAATGCAATTTAGCAATCCACTAAGTTCTGAGACACCATTTGGAGGAAAAACAATTGTCTTCGGAGGAGATTTTTGTCAAATATTGCATGTAATTCCGAAAGGTAGTAGACAAGATATAGTTCATGCAACTATAAATTCTTCTTATATTTGGCAAAACTACAAAGTTTTGAGGTTGACAAAAAACATGAGACTTCAAGGTTGTAGCATAACATCTGAAAGTGAAGAGCTCAAACAGTTTTCTGATTATAGGAGATGGAACACTTGGAGGGCATAATGATGGTTGTGCAAGTATCGATATTCCAAGTGATGTTTTACTTAGTAATGTAAATGATCCACTGCAAACAATTGTTGAGAGCACATATCATTCTTTTGCAAATTTCGTCGTCGATCCAGATTTCTTGAAGGATAGAGCTATATTAGTGCCAACTCTTGATGTTGTCGAGTCTGTAAATGAGTATATGATCTCACTGAATTCTGGTAACGCAAGCACATATTTAAGTTCTGATAGTCCATCCAAGTCAGATGCCAATGTTGACTTATTATCAGATGTTCACACTCCAGAGTTCTTGAATAGTATTAAATGTTCAGGTGTACCGAATCACGAGTTAAAATTGAAAGTTGGTAACCCAGTAATGTTATTAAGAAATATAGATCATTCAGCTGGCCTATGTAATGGTACTAGATTGCTGATTACAAAATTAGGCAATCGTGTTCTTGAAGCAAAGATTCTTTGTGGAGACAATGTTGGTAATAAAGTTTTGATTCCAAGAATGTCACTGACACCTTCTGATCCAAGATTGCCTTTCAAATTTCAAAGAAGACAATATCCATTGATTGTTTCTTATGCAATGACAATAAACAAAAGTCAAGGTTAATCACTTTCTCATGTTGGACTTTTCTTGAAGAATCTCGTTTTTAGTCACGGACAGTTATATGTTGCGGTTTCAAGGGTAACAAGTAAGAAAAGATTGAAGATTTTAATATGCAGTGAAGATAGAGATCAATGTAATTCAACAACAAATGTTGTGTATAAGGAAGTATTTCAGAATTTGTAATAAAGACAAATGTTATCTTTTATGTCATCAAAATAGACTTTATCTTTTGGTCCAAGATATTTTGTGAATTACATAAATAGTACTAATGATAATTACGTTGTTAAAATTTAATTCGTAAATAATCATATTAATATAATGTTATCTTTTATGTATTTCAAAATTGAGTTTATTCTAACTTTGTTTTAATTTCAAATGTTATATAAATATCAAGAACATTCACTTATTTATTTTGCGGTTTAAAACAATATTAAATATACAAACCGTGCATCGCACAGGTGACATACTAGTTATCAAAAAGAGAATTGGTTATGTTGTTGCCAGCAGTATGGGGCAGTATGGGGTGAAAGGGATTAGTTGGATTTAGTTGTATACAAACTTTGTATAGGTATTGTACAGTTTAAATATATACATGTATACAGGTATATTAGTTATTTATATTATTATTAAGGATATTTTATCAGTATTTTGTTTTTGTATATATTAATCGTGTTTATCAAAACTTGTTTTTATATAGATTGGGCCTTAAAACCATAATATGATTTTAATTGGATTTGTTTAGTTTGGGCTTTTACAAACTTTATAAATAATATATATTGGTTTTGTTTAATGAACTTAGCCATTAATTATAATTTTATTTTGCAAGTTTAAATATATGGATTGAATAGATAATTTGGGAACCTAGTTTGATAGTTGGGCCTTAAACCATAAAAGGATGTCAACTAGAATTTAATATCTATGAGGTTTGAAAATTATTTATTTTAAAATATATTACTTGGCTTATACATTATTCTTGGGCTTTATGGGCTTTCGTTTGAATAAATATTTTCCAGAGTTGTAAATATTACTAATAGCTTTCCAATAAAGTTTCCTAAAAAGAGTTTTGGAAATTATCTCTGCTACTAGATACATTTTCTAAATAATAAAATTGTTATATAGTTTGAACCGAAATAATCCTTTAGGGTTTTCTATAAATTCTAAGTAAATTACGACCACTCAAAAGAAAAACCATTTTGACCAAATATTTCCAATGGACTTCCAACTCTAGATATAATTTCTTAATAAAGATAAATGATTTCTAAAAATGAAATATGTATATATATATATATATATATATATATATATATATATATATATATATATATATATATTGAAATAACTCTTAATCATTTTTCTTCTGATTAGAATAGTAAACCCTTGATCGTAGCTAATCGTACTCCTGTTTCTTTTGCCAACTTTGGACTCCTTCACATCGACCATAGCCAATCAAACGATTCTGGACTCAAGGGTACTATCGGTTTCACTAACAAAGGACCACAGACAAGTGCACTTTCTGATTGCTTTTCGATTTATAGTAGTTTTTACGTTTCAAACACATGTCTTGCTGCTTGTTGACACGCTCGTCACACGGAGATTAGTATCATGGATTTATAACACTTCTTGATTGTCATTTACATGATTACCATACTTGCGACTTGATTCCATGAGTACTAGCTGGGCGGAGAAGTATCCCTAGTAGACGCGTGAACTACCCATCCCATCCCAAAATGTCTGATCTTGACTGATAGCACTTGTACACGACACGTGCAGGGTGTCGTATTTACCCCTTAGCCGTTCACATGTCGAACAAGATATTTCAAAACACATAGATAGTTATCTTTTATTTGTTTCCTGGTTTTCTTCACCGCTTGACATGACATCAATTACTTTCTAGTTTTCATCTCACATATGTTATTTTAATGTCTTATGAATTCTTTTGTGTTTTTGATTTATCGTCGGTTTGTGTGCTTGTTTCATTCCTGACTGGAACCAACATTTTTAGGTTAGTTGTGGCTTTATTTAGCATTGGGAGATACGGATGTACTTGCAGACAGAAACCTAAAAATTGGATAAAAGTGATATCATTTTTATTAATTGTAAGGACC
>JANAVB010005636.1:0-46158 GCA_029216955.1 Iris pallida | reverse complement strand
TCCCCGACTAGTATAGTGGATCCAACCATGACACATCATGACACGCGATTCTCCGAGAGGGTAGCTAGCCTTCGCAGGAATCGTGTCTATACAATGCACAAGGAACAAGAAAGACTTGCACAAGATATACCAAGGAGAGCGAGGAATAACATCTCATAACGGGATCCAGGGAAATACCAATCCGTGTGAACATTGTGTCAAGAGAACAAGGGTATCTACACTAAATACAAGAAACATAGACGATATCATAAAACAGAAATATTATCAGAGAATGTACTCGCCTGAGATCTGGTGGATATGTCAACTGGTCCAAGAACAGTGCCTCGAGGACCTATAGGTGGAATACTGTATCAAAATAAGGGTTGGAAGTAATCAAGTCATACTAAGTCAAACTAGGTCAAGGCAAGTCAAACTAGATCAATCTAAGTCAATGGTGACTTACAGTTGACTTTGGGTCACTGGTCAACTCTGGTCAACCCTAGGTCAACTTGACTAACGTTGACTAACAGTTGACTTTGGGTAACTGGTCAACTTCGTCAAGTTCTGGTCAATCTTAGGCTACAGTTGACTTCCGGTTGACTTTGGTCAAAATAGTCAATTGTGGTCAACCAGGGTCAAAACTAGTCTAACCTAGGTCAAATGTTGACTCTACTTCGACGTTCAGTCAAAGTAGTCAACCATGGTCAAACTGGGTCAAGCTAGTCTCTATAAACATCTACAAGGTTAACACATTCAATTTCAGTGGTTTAGAAATTACTGAAATCGACGGGTCTCTAAAACAACCCAAAGGAGAAAAATATTATAATTAGGATGACACAAAAGGGAAGAACTACAGATGTTGTCGGATGATGAAACTAACATCACTAATGTATCCAGAATAGTCAAATCAGCTAGGATAGCCTGTCCAAAAGTCCAATTTGGATACAGGGGCAAAAAGGTAATTTTTGGGCCAAAATGATGTCCGCCGTTGGACACACTTTGAACAGAAAAACGTGCCAAAATAAAAGTGCACAGAACCTATAAATTATATGTCCACGAATCCAGAATGACGATACGAACCCAACGTATATCCAGAATTGGATTCCGTTGACCCGATCTCAAATTGGTCCGTTGACCAGGACATTAAAATTTTGATTTGCACGGAAAAGCGTGTCGGAGCCAATGTCCTCAAAACTCAGCAAATTATATGTCAACGAGTCCAGAATGACGATACAAAACTCAACGGTATATCCGGAATTGGATTCCGATGAACCGAACTCAAATGACCCGTTGACCCGGATATTGGTATCCGACTTGCTCCAAAATGCGTGCCAGAACCAATGTCCACTAAAACCTAGCAAATTATATGTCAACGAGTCCAGAATGAAGATACGAACTCAACGGTATATCCAGAATTAGATCGATGAGCCGATCTCAAATTGACCCGTTGACTCAGAAAGTGGGACCCACTTTGCACCGAAATGCGTGCCAGAGTCCACGTCCTCCAAATCTAACAAATTTTATATGAAAACAGGCCAGAACGACGCCACGAGTCTACTGGTGGTGTCAGAAATTGAATTAGGAGTCCGGGTTAAAAAATAGAATTTTACAAGTGTAATACTAAGAATTCGAATGGCCAACTTTGGCGTCAAATTCGACCGACCTAACAAGCTCAAACTGAAATGAAATCTAAAGGGGACAGGAAGAGGGTTATACCAGCTGTGCACCGGAACTGGTAGCGCACAAAACGGAGCTGTGACGACGAAGATACAAACCGCGAAGTTGGCTCCGCGAAACTGTCCAAAAATTACACAATTTAAACGGTCAACTTGGTGGCCGGTTTTGTTGTATCAAACGACGAAATTAACGGGCAAAAATTGAGGAGAGTGAAGGGGATATACGAGATTGTGACGGAGCGAAGAAATCGCCGATCCAACGGTCGGATTGTCCAAAAATTTGGCACGAAAGTCGCTGGTTCGAGACGTGATTCTGTGTTCCGTTCCCGCGCGCGTCAGGCGGGGAACTCGTGCCAAACGCACGAATAGCCCGTTTCCCACGTCGGGGACGACGGAGGCGGCACGGGGGTGCTCGCCGGGGTCGTCCAGCCTTGGGTGGCCGGCCAGGCGGTGGCGCGCGGCATTGCGGCGGCGGCGGTTCGCGGTGGCGGGACGGCCGCACATACGGTGGTGGGTGGCAGAGAATGGTGATGGTGATGGTGATGGTGAAGATGATGAAGAGGAGGTGGTGTGGCTGTGCTCATGGTGGTGGTGTTGCTCTCTTAAAGAGCAAGGAAGAAAGAAGAAGGAAAAAAATGAAATGAATGAAGAAGGAATTGGGGGGGGGGGGATAGTGCTGTGCTCGTACAGCATGGGGGGAGAGGGTTTGCTGTGTGGTGATGGAAAAGGAGAGAGAGAGATTATAATATATAATTATATTATATATAGTGTATATTATTATATAAGAGGGAGAGAGAGAGATATTAGAAGATATTTAGAGAGAGAGAATGAGAGAGGGGGGTGTAGGTCGGCTAGCATGGGAGAGTTAGGAGAGAGAGTAAGGTGAGGATGAGAGAGAGAGATAGAATATATATGTATATATATATAATATGTATATATATGTGTATAATAAACATGGAGAGAGAGAGAGAGAGAAATGGATATTTTCAAAATAGAAAAAAAAAGGAAAATTATGTGGGATTTTGGGCAGTCACGAGAGAACAAATGGAGCTTGGGTTCGGGTTCGGTCGAGCCGGGTCGGCCAAAATCGGACAGGGGGCATATTCGAATTAAAAATGGGTATTTATAATCATGGGCAAATAAATAACATGCGGGGACTCAAATAAAGGGACACAAAGTGTCAGGCGGGTAGTAGGCTTCATGGGGGCCATGTCCATATTGGGGTCGATAGATTGGACGATGGGTCCCGAAGTTAAATGGGAAATTAAATCAGGTTTTACGGTAGATAATTAATTGGCCTAATTTGACCCGAAAGTTGTGTGAAGAAAATGGAGCACAAAATGGAGTGTCTGAGTGGGACACGAAGGTTATGGGTGAAGAGCGTCTCGAGTAGATCAGGCATGACAAGTTGGTTCTGAGAAAACGACTGGTTGGTGCTCCTAAATTAAAAGTCACGGTAACGTGCATATGAGGATCAAGGAAAAGAGTGGGAATTCAATAATAATTAAAATGGTCTAAATGACCCAAACTTGCACGAAACAAAAGAGTACAAGGAAACAAGTTCGAGGTGGGACACGAAATATCAATATGAAGATAATCTCGTCTACTACAAACTCCAAGAAGGAAGTTTCCAGAGACTGGCATCCCTGATGCCCTAGAAATCCAAGTCACGGTAAAGAACATTAAATCAAAATAATATTATTCAAAATAATGATTATAAAATTTAAAAAAAATAAGCCTAAATTCGGGGCTTACTCCTACCCACCTTATAAAAATTTTGTCCTCGAAATTAAAGGTTGGTAGTGGGGTTAAACATGATAGAAGATTTAGGCAATAATTTAGGCACGATACAAGAATGACGAGTTTGCACGATCAAGATAATCGATTTAAAATTGTTCAGGCACGATGAGGGATTTGGCACGATAGAATGATAATACGAACAAATATATGTGCATGATTTCAAAATAAGTCAAGTCATTGGGGCACGATTTTAGAGACGATTAAGAGAATTAAAGATATAATTGAAGTTCAAGTACGGGGTGATCTGTAGGACTTAGGTGATGGAAATCAACCTGAAAGTCATACATGCTCGATCAAGATGAAAAGCTAACCATGACCAAAACAAGGTTTGGCATGGTGAGATAAAATTTCAGGCACAAAACAAAATCGAAGTCAATGTCTTATAGGCCCGATCAAAGATTAAGGAGGATGATTAATAAAATCATGAAATACGATCCAAGTTCGAACGCGGATAAAAATTAGAAATAGTCTAAGTTCACTTGGCACGATTTGAGGGCTAAGATTATCAAGATTATGAAAATCAAAGTTGGATAGTCGATCTAAACAGAGCTAGAGAAGCAAATGGAGAGAAAAAATTTGAGAATAGCACGACTGAGAGATAGATTTGATAGAAATCGGATTATAGGTCGATAAGCACGATCAAGATCCAAGTTCAGTTATGAAAGACGAAAAATCATGAATTCGAAATCAAAGTCCTAAAAGCACAATTTAGGAAGGAACCCAAGTCACAAGGAATTTGAAGTCATCTAGAGTCTAGTCAGCAACCAAGACTCTTTGGCACGATAAAAAGACGACCAAAATTGATTGGTCATGGACAGAAGGAAATCAAAATCTTAATAGTATCAAATTTTAAGAAACAGTTGAGATATAAACATTTCGAAATTTCCAGAGTTTTCAAGTGTAGATGTCAGATACAGATATGAGATAGTTGATTTGGTAATCAAGACATAGCTGTGAGCACCCTAAATTTTGGGTGATTTTTTTCATTTTATTTAATTTTGATTGGGGGTAATTTTGAAATTTTGTGTTTATAATTATTTAATAATGATATTTAATTCATGATATGATTTTGGTGATTTTAAATCATTTTAACATTATTTAAATCAATGACTTGTGGTTTGACGTTTTGCTAGTGAAACCCTAGAGACTGTTTGACCTAGAGCCTAACCATGTGATTATGATATTTTAATATCATTTTTGGCCTAAGGATATTTTTGCATTGACCTCTTTGAATTATTTTGATATTATTATTATTTATGATATTGTTTGGGGTTATTTGAGTCGGGTTCGAATTTTAATCAATCCGACTTGAAACGGGACCCGGGGGTAGTTTGACTCTAGTGGGACCCAACACTAGTTAGGCATGGCCCACATGATATTAATTTTAGTCCACATGATAGAAATATTTTAGTTAGAGGTTAGACTAATTATTTTGGATAAGGTTAGTGTGATTAATTAGAGACTTTAGAATGACTAATTAGCCCAACCAATTAGCCTTTCTAATACTCATAGAATAGATTAGTAGGGGCTTTTGGACTTTTCTAATAGGACAAAACCACCTTTATGGCAGCCACAATAAGGATAGGGTTGAGCCTCCCATTTGTCATTATCCATTATTTTTCTCTCTCTCTTGTTCTTCCCCAAATTCCTAGAGAGCAATCCCTAGCAATTTCTCTACCAAATCCTCCATTTCACCACCAAATCTTCTTTTCTTCTACATTCTATCAAGGAGGAAGCTACCCAAGTTGGGAGGATTCGGAGCTCGTTCGTGTCCTTTGGAATCTCTACGTGTCGGTGTGCTCCGGGAGGGGTTTTTCTTCGATTCGATCTACCGGGAGGATAAATCCCTTTCCTTTTCATTTCCTCATGCATATAGGTCTATTTTGAAACCATAGGAATGACCCCATGGTTGTATCTCCATTGTGTCTATTTTGTGTCCATTTAGAGGTCATAGTGTCCTTTGTGTTGTGGATGTGTTCATGTTACATATATGATATATATATATATTATTGTAATGAGAGTGTATCTATATTTATATATGTAATAAATGGTTCATGATGATTATATAATCAAGTTTGTGAGTGTGGTTCCTCTATATTATTGCTATTATTGTTGTGGATAATTAGGATATATATTGTGTATTCTTTTGGCTCAATATCAAATCCTAATGTCATGATTTTATCACGTTTTTAATTTCAGCCCTAACTTCGAAATATCATAACTTCTAGCTCAAAGCTCGGTTTAATCTTCTGTTTTTTTTAAAAGAAGCGTATTGAAGTTAGCTTTCCAAAATATGTATTAACAGGCCTAATTCTTTCTGTAACTTTCGGGAGAATTATTTGAGTGTCAGCTGTACGAAAAACAAATGCGTTCTCGGTGTTTTTGCGATTTCGGGAGTTTTCGGAAACGAAAACGCGATCCGTTTAAAGTTTCGGAAAGCTAACACATAGATCTATAATATACTTTAATCATAGAGTTTAATTCATGCTGAGATGGTACAGTATTCATTATTAGTAGGAGTTACTATTCGGCATATGCATTTTGTGCACCCTTGTGTGTAATATAATATTCTATTTGATTTTAATCCATGTTAATGTATATACATTATGTAACTAAATAGAGAATGCAAGCATGAGTAAATATTTAAATAAATAATGTATGAGGTGTAAGTATCCTATCTAATGTAAGCATGTATAAGTATGGCTTGTAATGAATATGTAGGTTCCATAGTATGTAATGTATGGTGCATATAGTAGTGCAAGAGAATAAATGAATGATGAATGAATGCAAGCATGAATGTAATGTAATAATAGATATAATATATGCAATATACAAGTTAATGAGATATAATGTTCTATGTTAACACAAATCCTATATTACCTCATGTACCCCCTTACACTATGTTGACACTATCACACTTGACACATTGTTCACTTACACTTTGATACTCTTTGATATGTATACACTATGTATGCCCATTTAACCCTTACTTGCCCTTTGTCATGTTCACATACACACACATAGCCTCTTAAATAAGTATTTATGAATATAGTTAACTTAGCTATGTATGTATATTATATATATGTTAGCATATTGTGTTGTAATATATAAGTTTATATAACCATTTGAAATACCATGATTATAGACCTAATGTTGAATACTAATATATGCATGTTTATATATGTGTAGACATATATAGCTTAAAGTAATAGATTACCTAGTGTATATCCAATGTGAATTCTTGCCTATTTGAGTATTGAATAATTGCATGCTATATAGAGTTGGGTGTATGTTGACTTGTATAGCCTTGTATTGATGTGTGCTTGCTAGGATAGTCTTGGTTAGGCCTAGTAAGACTTACTGGGTTAGGATATGACCTAGTTTGACCTAGTTGACTAGTACAGTTGACCAGAGTTGACCAAGGGTTGACTTTGGCCTAGCTTGACCTAGATTCATGTAGAATGCATTATAGTGCTTTATATTACCCTTTTGGACATGTTGTGACTTGTGCTGTTCTAATTAGGAGCCAGACACCTCTCCTCGGACAGTATATTTACTTTGGACATTCAGACATCAGGCGGGTACATTCTCTGACCGTTTCATACTTGTATTGATTTACATTCTTGCTCTAGATTACTGTACTTGATGCTGACACGACTGTTATCACGGATTGGTACTATATAGATCTTCTTTTGAGATGTTATCTCCTTGTATTCACTAAATACATATTGTGACGTGCGTTTCACTTCCATATTGTATTTATTGAATACCCATATCCTTGTATACTCATTGTGCATATTGTACTCTCATTATCACATGAGCCCCAGGGATAGACCGTTGTACACTATTGTATAACATTGTACATCCATTGTATAACATTGTACACTATTGTATAAGATAACGTAACTGGAGTAGATCCTTGTGTATTGATTGGGGAGGGGGAGTATAATTGGTTATGTACTCAAATCCTATTGTACAACATTGTATAACTATTATATATGTCTATTGTACACCCACGTACAATAGGTTACCATTGCATTTTCCTAGCCCGTTTACATAACCAGATTGTACTTTAAATCATATGTTCCTTATAGTTCTTACTTATCATATTTAGATATTTCCTGTTATTAAATCTTACTGTTTTCTATACATTCTTCTTTCAGCGTTTCATGTACTTTACTCTATTGCATGCTTTATATTTCCTAACTCGATATGAACTGCGTGAGATGTTTTGTGCTCGCTCCCGTCCTGACTGGACATGTTGATAAATTTTACAGATAGCCTGGAGGTGCCTGCTAGCCTAGAGGAGACACATTAGAGGTGTTTAGGTAGTTATTTCATTTTGTCTGGAGTGTATTTTACTTTGTGGAATACTGTATTGAGTTTTGAGATGTATTTATGGGTTTATGTATCATAGACACTTAGACTTCTATCTCCTGTATCTCTTTTGGATTTCATGTTTTATCTATCTTATCATGCTCTACCTTAGATGTGATTGAGACTGTATCTGCTATGTCACCCCCATTCGGGAGTATAAACTGTTTAGTCTTATACTATTATACATTGAGACCTAGGACAGCGTTCTACACGCCGACACTGCGGGCGTAGGCTAGTCGTTGTTACGTACTCGTACCCTCACGGTGGTTGCGGGTCGTGACACGTTTTTAGTGGTGGCCCATGCAGGTCGAGTTTATGTAGTGGTATTCGAACTAGAGTACCACTACAGCCTGCACTAGGAATAGGATATATTTGAAGATACTCAATCACAGTTAGGAACCCTGAGAGATTCTTGGGACGACCCTTGAGAATCTTGTTTAACTCCGATTTGAAAAATCTTTTCTTTTTTTTGATTTGATTTATCTTTACTTTCTGCTATTGAATTTGATTTTGATGGATATTATTGAATTTGAGTTTGTATTTATGATTTTGATGAAGATTGTTGAAATTTGAATCTTGATGTTAGCTACAGCATCCGAGTTTGTAGTTGTATGATTTGAAGGATTTGTTCATTTCTGAATTTTGATGTTCGTTGATAATTTGATTTTTTTTGGTATTCATTGTTGATTTAATTTAATTTTTGGCAAGATAAAATTATGGGCTAGGTCATCTAAGTTATGGAAATTTGTCTTCTATAGTCACATTAGCCAGCATGGTGAGGACATATAGTCTGATTTTGGATATATTTCTCGGGTGTGGAAATTTAAGGTTTTCGCAGCCAAGCTAGCGGCATCGCAAAAATGTTAAATACCATGATTCTAGAGGTATGTGCATAAGTCAAGGACTCTGTGATTATCGTAGCCTTGCTCACTAGTATGACGAGAATTTAGAGTACCATAATTTTGGATAGACGCATATGATTATCAGATTGTACCTTAAATTTTTCGAACATGTTTTTGCTACTTTTGTTTCAGTCATTCAAAAAAAAGAGAAGGAATTATTGTTGTTTTATTTTGTTTTGTTTTGTTTCTCATTGTTTACTTAGGATGTAGCTTTAGCTATTTTTATAAACCTTGTGTAACTTCTTACAAAAATTTATTTCTTCTTAATACAATAAACCAATGATTTTGCTAGGCCTTATTTTGGATTTGGTATTATAATTCTTGTTTCAAAAAAAATGGGTCCCTCTTTTAAATAGATAAGCAGAACAGATTCTATTATCATTCTTTTCCTGCCAATGTTTTTACTACCATCATTCCTTGTCTTATATACCTGTCCTGATTATATCAATTTCTTGTCTCATATATAATTCTGTCCGCTATACCTTGAAAACTCTTGAATCTTTATATCATTTTATCTGAGAAATGTTGAGGAAGTGATATAAATCATCTAGTTCGGAAATAATGTAATTGGTTATCATGTGATTATTTTGTAGGAATCAGAGTGTTGGATGTCAAATATGAAAAATTTGAAATGGAGATGTGGTAAAGGTTTAAAATGAAATCGAGGGATAAATGTTATCAATTTAGAAACAATCACAGAAAGTGGGTTATGAATAATTCATGGATGTATTTCAAAACTAATGAGAATGTTTAAGGTCAACCTAGTTTTGAGAACTTAAAAATCTTTGTTATTGATTCTTGGGAACTATTACAAGGCTATGTAGAAATTTAAAGATGGAAAGGAGAATTTAATCGAATAAAATGATTATGCGAAATTGAACTAGATATTGTAAGATGGTGACTAGAGACAGAGAGAACACAAGAATTTTACGTTATAGAAATTATTTTAGATGATTGGAAGAAAATTGTAGAATTCAAAAAAAAAATATTTGAAGGTGAACGTTGAAGAAAATATGAAGGTTGATTTATAAAAAAAAAGAATAAATTTTGTGTGACATAGTGGTATTGGAGTTTAGTGAATACGAGACTCGATTTAAACAAGTCCAAGGATTCCATAAACTGGATTTAGAGGTTTTGGATCTAATTTAAAACGAGGTGAAGAAATTTAAATTTTGATTAAATGAATAAGTGTTGACTCCTAAAAAGAGGGGTATGTTTCGTGGAAAATATTTTGGAACTTAAAGATTTTGTCTATGGTGATTGTGGTAAAGGTTTAGATGACTGAAGGTTATAAAATTTCGATGATAGTTATATAGAGGTTGATTTTCATATTGGGACTTGTGAGAAAAAAAAGAATATGGTTTAGCAAATGATAACTGATAGTATTAGAGAGGGATGATTTGCTGACTTCGTATGAAATCTTTTCCTGTTTTCTCTAAAAGGAGTTTTTCAATATCATTGAATCCTAGTTTCCTTAATCTGACCAAATCGACTTCGATTATCTTTTCTTATCATATTTATATCTTGGGTTGTACTTAATTGAATTAAATTTGATTGTGACCTGAATCTCTATCCTTGTATGCTCGATCTCAGACTTTGTTGAACCTGTCCTCCATATTGCCTAAATCTTGATTTCCCACAATTTGATCAACTTAGATCGTATCAAGACTAAATATTCTTAATACGTATTGTGATTGGAAATTTTCCATGGAATTGGCTTTCATTCCTTAACTTTGATTTTGATTTTCTTTTTTTTTCTGAACCCTTTAAAGATAATGGGTAGTTACTTTCTTTATTTTTATGATAAGTATCAGTTTTCATATAGGATGGTAGACTGCCTTACAGTTTTGATGGTTTGTTGTTTTTGTAACTTTTGTTTAGCACCCTAGATTGCTTGTGTGTTTTGATACCCTATGACCGTTTTGGTTTAGCACGACTAGAATACCTAGATGAGACTTTCACTACCACCGTATGCCATGACCCTGTATGTCGTCCTTTTGATGGTATGATTATTTTAGTTCTGAGATTTGATTGTGGGGGTTTGACCTAGAAGGATTACGAACATTTTAATTTCGAGGACGAAATTTTTATAAGGTGGGTAGGATGTGAGCACCCTAAATTTTGGGTTGATTTTTTTTCATTTTATTTTAATTTTCTGATTGGGGGTAATTTTGAAATTTCGTGTTTATAATTATTTTAATAATGATATTTAATTCATGATATGATTTTTGGTGATTTTAAATCATTTTAACATTATTTAAATCAATGACTTGTGGTTTTGACGTTTTGCTAGTGAAACCCTAGAGACTGTTTGACCTAGAGCCTAACCATGTGATTATGATATTTTAATGTTATTTTTGGCCTAAGGATATTTTTGTATTTGACCTCTTTGAATTATTTTGATATTATTTATTATTTATGATATTGTTTTGGGGTTATTTGAGTCGGGTTCGAATTTCAACTCAATCCGACTTGAAATGGGGACCCGGGGGTAGTTTGACTCTAGTGGGACCCACACACTAGTTAGGCATGGCCCACATGATATTAATTTTAGTCCACATGATAGAAATATTTTAGTTAGAGGTTAGACTAATTATTTTGGATAAGGTTAGTGTGATTAGAGACTTTAGAATGACTAATTTAGCCCCAACCAATTAGCCCTTTCCTAATACTCATAGAATAGGTTAGTAGGGGCTTTTGGACTTTTCCTAATAGGACAAAACCACCTTTATGGCCAGCCACAATAAGGATAGGGTTGAGCCTCCCATTTGTCATTATCCATCTATTTTTTTCTCTCTCTTGTTCTTCCCCAAATTCCTAGAGAGCAATCCCTAGCAATTTCTCCACCAAATCCTTCCATTTCACCACCAAATCTTCTTCTTTTCTTGTACATTCTACTCAAGGAGGAAGCTACCCAAGTTTGGGAGGATTCGGAGCTCGTTCGTGTCCTTTTGGAATCTCTACGTGTCGGTGTCGCTCCGGGAGGGTTTTTCTTCGATTCGATCTACCGGAAGGTATAAATCCCTTCTCCTTTTCATTTCCTCATGCATATAGGTCTATTTTGAACCCATAGGAATGACCCCCATGGTTGTATCTCCATTTGTGTCTATTTGTGTCTATTTGGAGGTCATAGGAGTTGTATTGTGGATGTGTTCATGTTACATATATAGATATATATATATATATATTGTAATGAGAGTGTATCTATATTTATATATGTAATAAATGGTTCATGATGATTATATAATCAAGTTTGTGAGTGTGGTTCCTCATATTATTATTGCTATTATTGTTGTGGATAATTAGGATATATATTGTGTATTCTTTTGGCTCAAACTATCTAAATCCGTCATGATTTTTATCCACGTTTTTAATTTCAGCCCTAACTTCGAAATGTCATAACTTCTAGCTCAAAGCTCGGTTTAATCTTCTGTTTTTTTTAAAAGAAGCGTATTGAAGTTAGCTTTCCAAAAACATGTATTAATAGGCCTAATTATTTCTGTAACTTTCTGGAGAATTATTTGAGTGTCAGCTGTACGAAAAACAAACGCGTTTTCGGTGTTTTCGCGATTCCGGAAGTTTTCGGAAACGAAAACGCGATCCGTTTAAAGTTTCGGAAAGCTAACACATAGATTTATAACATACTTTAATCATAGAGTTTAATTCATGCTGAGATGGTATATTATTCATTATTAGTAGGAGTTACTATTCGGCATATGCATTTTGTGCACCCTTGTGTATAATATAATGTTCTATTTGATTTTAATCCATGTTAATGTATATACATTATGTAACTAAATAGAGAATACAAGCATGAGTAAATATTTAAATAAATAATGTATGAGGTATAAGTATCCTATCTAATGTAAGCATGTATAAGTATGGCTTGTAATGAATATGTAGGTTCCATAGTATGTAATGTATGGTGCATATAGTAGTACAAAAGAATAAATGAATGATGAATGAATGCAAGCATGAATGTAATGTAATAATAGATGTAATATATGCAATATACAAGTTAATGAGATATAATGTTCTATGTTAACACAAATCCTATATTACCTCATGTACCCCCTTACACTATGTTGACACTATCACACTTGACACATTGTTCACTTACACTTTGACACTCTTTGATATGTATACACTATGTATGCCCATTTAACCCTCACTTGCCCCTTTGCCATGTTCACATACACACACATAGCCTCTTAAATAAGTATTTATGAATATAGTTAACTTAGCTATGTATGTATATTATATATATGTTAGCATATTGTGTTGTAATATATAAGTTTATATAACCATTTGAAATGCCATGATTATAGACCTAATATTGAATACTAATATATGCATGTTTATATATGTGTAGACATATATAGCTTAAAGTAATAGATTACCTAGTGTATATCCAATGTGAATTCTTGCCTATTTGAGTATTGAATAATTGCATGCTATATAGAGTTGGGTGTATGTTGGCTTGTATAGCCTTGTATTGATGTGTGCTTGCTAAGATAGTCTTGGTTAGGCCTAGTAAGACTTACTGGGTTAGGACATGACCTAGTTTGACCTAGTTTGACTAGTGCAGTTGACCAGAGTTGACCAAGGGTTGACTTTGGCCTAGCTTGACCTAGATTCATGTAGAATGCATTGTAGTGCTTTATATTACCCTTCTGGACATGTTGTGACTTGTGCTGTTCTAATTAGGAGCCAGACACCTCTCCTCGGACAGTATATTTACTTTGGACATTCAGACATCAGGCGGGTACATTCTCTGACCGTTTCATACTTGTATGGATTTATATTCTTGCTCTAGATTACTGTACTTGATGCTGACACGACTGTTATCACGGATTGGTACTATATGGATCTTTTTTTGAGATATTATCTCCTTGTATTCACTAAATACATATTGTGACGTGCGTTTCACTTCCATATTGTATTTATTGAATACCCATATCCTTGTATACTCATTGTGCATATTGTACTCTCATTATCACATGAGCCCCAGGGATAGACCATTGTATACTATTGTATAACATTGTATATCCATTGTATAACATTGTACACTATTGTATAAGATACGTAACTGGAGTAGATCCTTGTGTATTGATTGGGGAGGGGGAGTAGAATTGGTTATGTACTCAAATCCTATTGTACAACATTGTATAATTATTGTATATGTCTATTGTACACCCACATACAATAGAGTTACCATTGCATTTTCCTAGCCCGTTTACATAACCAGATTGTACTCTAAATCACATGTTCCTTACAGTTCTTACTTATCATATTTAGATATTTCCTGTTATTAAATCTCTACTATTTCTATACATTTTTCTTTCAGCGTTTCATGTACTTTACTCTATTGCATGCTTTATATTTCCTAACTCGATATGAACTGCGTGAGATGTTTTGTGCTCGCTCCCGTCCTGACTGGACCTGTTGATAAATTTTACAGATAGCCTGGAGGTGCCTGCTAGCCTAGAGGAGACACATTAGAGGTTGTTTAGGTAGTTATTTCATTTTGTCTGGAGTTGTATTTTACTTTGTGGAATACTGTATTGAGTTTTGAGATGTATTTATGGGTTTATGTATCATAGACACTTAGACTTCTATCTCCTGTATCTCTTTTGGATTTCATGTTTTATCTATCTTTATCATGCTCTACCTTAGATGTGATTGAGACTGTATCTGCTATGTCACCCCCCATTCAGGGAGTATAAACTGTTTAGTCTTATACTGATATATGCATTGAGACCTAGGACAGCGTTCTACCGTCGACACTGCGGCGTAGGCTGGACGTTGTTACGTACTTGTACCCTCACGGTGGGTGCGGGTCATGACAATAGCTAAACAAGGCAAAGGAAATGACGGCAAGATGAGGAAATCATCATACGATGGGAAAGAAAATAATGATAAACAAGAAATAATGGTAGGAATTATCTTGCTCAATTGGTAAAAGAAGTGAATCAACTTAAGATATGACCTGATAACCATACACGTCTATCCAAAATTATGTTACCAAAATTTACGCCACGCCAGTAAACATAGCTACAATAAACGATAGAGTCCATAACCAAGGTATACACCCTATAATCATGTCATCTAGATTCCTTACCACGCCAACCGGTATGGCTGCAAGAGAATCTAAATTCCATAACTAGGATAGTATATCCAAAATCAGGCTCCATGTCCCTGTCAGGCTAGTTAATATGACTGCGATAAATTCCAAACTCCATAAGTAAAGTAGACACTTACCGTTCTCATCGTCCTCGTCCAAAATATGTTTATCAGGATATCTTAACTCAATTCTTAAAAGAATTATCCAAAACAAAATCAAAGGTCAACAACGAATATTTAAGATTTAAAATTCAACAACAAGTCAAGGATAAGTTAATAGAAACAACGGAAACAACTTCCGAGATAGGGTTCAGAGGAAAATCTTAGGGAAAGTCTCGAGGGTATTACCTAGGTCAAGATAGAAAATGGTGGAATATAATCTAGAATAAACCTCGACCATGATACGAGGTTGGTAAATCATATTCTCTCCCCAACCTAGATGATATACAAGTCCAACTTATACCTTCCCTCTGGGGTCCACAACTCATCCCAAGAAGGAATAAAGTTTGATACAGACAGATATTTCAGAAATCAGGACGAACGAAAACAAGTGGGAAAAGATTTGAAAGCCTTCGAAATAAGATTCTCAGGGATCATTTCTGGAATCTACCAAGAGTTCCTAATATGTGACTGAGTACCAAAATCCTAAAATATTCCATTACTCAACCTTAATCCTAGGGCAGGCTCGCAGTAGTACAGATAAGCTCAAGTACTACCACGACTTCGTATTAATTACAAAGACTGACCTGCATGGGCCACCACTAAAAACGTGTCACGATCCGCACCCGGATATACGAGTACGAATACGTGGGCCACGCCCAGCCTACGCCGCGGTATCGGCGGTAGAACGCTGTCAGATGTACTATACTAACTACAACATCTAAGAATCCATAACTAGAAATGTACTCATGTCACATCACGAAACTAAGGAAGATAAGACAAGAAATAATAACAATATCACTAGAACAACTAGAATCTACAATGATCATAAGACAGGAAGATAATGAAGGAACAACAAGACTAACTAAGGAATAACTACCAGGCAACTCACATAGAGGAACAGTGTGAACCACCTCAGCTAGAATCATCCTGCAGTCCAACAAATGTAGCACAACTACTCCTAAAATTTTGTCAACATATCCAGTCAGGATGGAACGAGCACAAATCTCAAATAACAGTTCTAATTAGACGATATTGAAAATATAGCAGTAAATAGAGAGAATATACAAGAAATCATGAAATGTACATGCGAGTATCATGGCAAGGTAAGCTGTAATTCTAGAGCTAGAACAAGGCAAGTAAAACTGATCATGGCATGTACAAGAGTCAGGAATCATCTGTTTAAGTGTGTGAGTACTAGTTCAACATGTGGCCGGCTTGGGTCTGCACAAGGTCTACTGATCAGCCAATCCTACGTGGAGTGTAGGATTGGTAGCATTCAAGGTCTACAAGAATAAACAAGGTGGATAATGACCACACATCTACACTAATACTCCCCATCTCCGACTAGTATAGTGGATCCAACCATGACACATCATGACACGCAATTCTCCGAGAGGGTAGCTAGCCTTCGCAGGAATCGTGTCTATACAATGCACAAGGAACAAGAAAGACTTGCACAAGATATACCAAAGAGAGCGAGGAATAACATCTCATGACGGGATCCAGGGAAATACCAATCCGTGTGAACAATGTGTCAAGAGAACAAGGGTATCTACACTAAATACAAGAAACATAGACGATATCATAAAACAGAAATATTATCAGAGAATGTGCTCGCTTGAGATCTGGTGGAATATGTCAACTGGTCCAAGAACAGTGCCTCGAGGACCTATAGGTGGAATACTGTATCAAAATAAGAGTTTGGAAGTAAATCAAGTCATACTAAGTCAAACTAGGTCAAGGAAAGTCAAACTAGATCAATCTAAGTCAATGGTTGACTTACAGTTGACTTTGGGTCAACTGGTCAACTCTGGTCAACCCTAGGTCAACTTGACTAACGTTGACTAACAGTTGACTTTGGGTTAACTGGTCAACTTCGGTCAAGTTCTGATCAATCTTAGGCTACAGTTGACTTCCGGTTGACTTTGGTCAAAATAGTCAACTGTGGTCAACCAGGGTCAAAACTAGTCTAACCTAGGTCAAATGTTGACTCTACTTCGACGTTCAGTCAAAGTAGTCAACCATGGTCAAATTGGGTCAAAGCTAGTCTCTATAAACATCTACAAGGTTAACACATTCAATTTCAGTGGTTTAGAAATTACTGAAATCGACGGGTCTCTAAAACAACCCAAAGGAGAAAATATTATAATAATAGGATGACACAAAAAGGAAAAAAATCTACAGATGTTGTCGGATGATGAAAATAACATCACCAACGTGTCCAGAATAGTCAAATCAGCTAGGATAGCCTGTCCAAAAGTCCAATTTGGACACAGAGGTAAAAAGGTAATTTTGGGCCAAAATGATGTCCGCCGTTGGACACACTTTGCACCGAAAAATGTGCCGAAATAAAAGTGCACAAAACCTAACAAATTATATGTCCACGAATCTAGAATGACGATACGAACCCAACGGTATATCCAGAATTGGATTCCGTTGACCCGATCTCAAATTGGTCCGTTGACCAGGACATTAAAATTATGATTTGTACGGAAAAGCGTGTCGGAGCCAATGTCCTCAAAATTCAGCAAATTATATGTCAACGAGTCCAGAATGACGATACGAACTCAACGGTATATCCGGAATTGGATTCCGATGAGCCGAACTCAAAATGACCCGTTGACCCGGATATTGGTATCCGACTTGCACCGAAATGCGTGTCAGAACCAATGTCCACTAAAACCTAGCAAATTACATGTCAACGAGTCCAGAATGAAGATACGAATTCAACGGTATATCCAGAATTGGATTCTGATGAGCCGATCTCAAATTCACCCGTTGACTCAGAAAGTGGGACCCACTTTGCACCGAAATACGTGCCAGGGCCCACGTCCTCCAAATCTAACAAATTTTATATGAAAATCGGCCAGAACGACGCCACGAGTCTACTGGTGGTGTCAGAAATTGAATCCGGAGTCCCGGATTCAAAAATAGAATTTTACAAGTGCAACACTAAGAATTCGAATGGCCAACTTTGGCGTCGAATTCGACCGACCTAACAAGCTCAAACTGAAATGAAATATAAAGGGAGCAGGAAGAGAGTTATACCAGCTGTGCACCAGAACTGGTAGCGCACAAAACGGAGCTGCGACGACGAAGATACAAACCCGCGAAGTTGGCTCCGCGAAAATGTCCAAAAATTACACAATTTAAACGGTCAACTTGGTGGCCGGTTTGTTGTATCAAACGACGAAATTAACGGGCAAAAATTGAGAAGAGTGAAGGTGGATATACCAAGATTGTGACGGAGCGAAGAAATCGCCGATCCAACGGTCGAAATGTCCAAAAAATTGGTACGAATTCGCTGGTTCGAGACGTGATTCTGTGTTCCGTTCCCGCGCGCGTCACGGCGGGAACTCGTGCCAAACGCACGAATAGCCCGTTTTCCACGTCGGGAACGACGGAGGCGGCACGGGGGTGCTCGCCGGGGTCGCCCAGCCTTGGGTGGCCGGACACGCGGTGGCGCGCGGCACTGCGGCGGCGACGGTCTCGCGGTGGCGGGACGGCCGCGCATACGGTGGTGGTGGCGGAGAATGGTGATGGTGATGGTGAAGATGATGAAGAGGAGGTGGTGTGGCTGTGCTCATGGTGGTGGTGTTGCTCTCTTAAAGAGCAAGGAAGAAAGAAGGAAAAAATGAATGAATGAAGAAGGAATTGGGGGGGGGGGGGCTAGCTGCTGTGCTCGTACAGCATGGGAGGAGAGGGTTTGCTTGTGTGGTGATGGGAAAGGAGAGAGAGATTATATAATATATATATATATGTGTATATATATTATATATAAAGAGGGAGAGAGAGAGATATTAGAAGATATTTAGAGAGAGAGAATGAGAGAGGGGGGTGTAGGTCGGCTAGCATGGGAGAGTTAGGAGAGAGAGTAAAGTAAGGATGAGAGAGAGAGATTATATATATATGTATATATATATATATATATATATATATATATATATATATATATATATATATATATATATATATATATATATATATATATAATATGCATATATGTGTATATATACACATGGAGAGAGAGAAATAGATATTTTTAAAATAGAAAAAAAATAGGAAAATTATGTGGGATATTTGGGCAGTCACAAAAGAACAATATGGAGCTTGGGTTCGGGTTCGGTCGAGCCGGGTCGGCCAAAATCAGACAGGGGGCAATATTCGAATTAAAAATGGGTATTTATAATCATGGGCAAATAAATAACATGCGTGGACTCAAATAAATAGGACACAAGTGTCAGGCGGGTAGTAGGCTTAATGGAGGCCATGTCCATATTTGGGGTCGACTAGATTGGACCGATGTCGGGTCCCAAAATTAAATGGAAAATTAAATCAGGTTTTACGGTAGATAATTAATTGGCCTAATTTGACCCGAAAGTTGTGCGAAGAAAATGGAGCACAAAATATAGTGTCTGAGTGGGACACGAAGGTCATGGGTAAAGGGCGTCTCGAGTAGATCAGGCATGACAAGTTGGTTCTGAGAAAACGACTGGTCTGGTGCTCCTAAATTAAAAGTCACGGTAACGTGCATATGAGGATCAAGAAAAAGAGTGGGAATTCAATTAATAATTAAAATGGTCTAAATTGACCCGAACTTGCACGAAGCAAAAAGAGTACAAGGGAACAAGTTCGAGTGTGACACGAAATATCAATGTGAAGATAATCTCGTCTACTACAAACTCCAAGAAGGAAGTTTCCAGAGACTGGCATCCCTGATGCCCTAGAAATCCAAGTCACGGTAAAGAGCATTAAATCAAATAATAATCAAATAATAATATTTATTCAAAATAATTGATTTATAAAATTGAAAAAAAATAAGCCCTAAATTCAGGGGCTTACATAACCTTACAATTGTGTTAACCTTAAGTGAGCTCATAAATTGCTATCTTAATCCTTAGGGTATATCCGGACAATCTTGTCCATTAACCATATCAACATAGGATCAAAGCGGCATTCGTCACATATAGCGTAACTAAACCATCAATGGTCACATATACCAATATAGCTAAATGACATAGATCAATCATGGATGTATAGTATGAAAATTACACGCAATGTGATCAATACATGTCTATTTCCAACTGGTCCTCCTTAACTTTAATGAGATCAATACTTTAATATAATGAAAACAGAATGAACTAAATTTCCATATATCTGATCAGATAAATATCCAAAATACTTTAATACATAACTGTGTCCAAAACCAAATAGCATCCAAATACATAAAATACAAACTCCCACTGTATTGCCATATTCTTAATTTATAAGATAACACCCATATGAGCAGTATGCTCATGAAAGACCCTGGGTGAAAATACTTTTGTGAGCGGATCCGCTAACATGTAGTTTGTCCTAATGTGATATATGGACACAAACCATTCTGAATTCTTTCCTTCACAACTAGAAAATTTATGTCAATATCCTTTGACTTATACAAGTTTTTGTTGTTATTGGAATACAATATTGCTGATTCATTGTCACACCATAATTTGAGTGGTCTTTCAATACCCTCTCCTGTAGGCGCAGCCTTATGACAAGATTTTGCAACTATATTCTATGAATAGATGCCTCACAGCATGCTTTAAACCTTGTTGTCATGGTGAAAGAAATTATGAGTGCATGTTTGACACTCATTCAAAATATATCTCCATTAATCAGCATAACCTGATGTGGATCTCCTGTTGTGTTGGCATCCAACAAAACCTGAGTAGGAATACCTTATGATCTCCAAAATTATCCGATCTCCTACAAAGAGCATATAATTCCTTGTTCTCTATTAATTACTTAAGTAGTTTGGCTGCTACCCAATGATCCATCCATATTTGCTTAAATATCTGCCTAACATCCGAATATGTATGCAATATTCTGACGCGTACATACTTAAGCATACATTAGACTTCCTACAACTGATTATGAATGAAAAATCTATTGTATTTTCTTAATTTTAAGGCTAACCTTCGGACACTTGATTGAGACCGAATTTGTCTCCTTTAACGAGAGGGGTGTTATCTTATTTGCATTGAATACTTTAATCAATATATAAAATCAGAAAATTATTCATACTCCCACTGAACTTGTGATACACACAATATTCAACAGTGTTCATCTCAAAACCAAACGAGATAATCACTTGAAGTACCTTTGACGAGAAGCTTGCTTTAGTTCATAAATAGATTTTCTCAATTTACAAACCATATTCTTTGGGTCTTTCGACACAAAGTTTTCTGGTTGCACTTTATAAACTGTTTTCATCAATGTTACCAGAAATGTCATTTTGACATCCATTTAATGTTATTCAAGATCAAAATGTGCAACATGTGCTATGATTATTTTAAAGGAGTTTTTCAAAGATATCGAAGAGAAAAAACTCTTTAAAATTGTCACTAGCTACAAGACGTACTTTATACCTCTCTATATGACCCTTCGAATCCTTCTTGGTTCTAAATGTCCATTTGCAACCAATATATTTCATACCTTTTGGTAATGGGACAAGTTCTTAAACTTTATTGTCTTGCATGGACTTATACTCCTTATTTATTGTATCAATCCACTCTGAGAACTGGAAGTACTTCTTATGGCCTGACGGAAGTTGATTAGATCATCTTCCAGTATCCACTGTCTTCCTCACGTTCCTAGAGAAATATGACAAATATTATCCGAAATTATATTTCTCCTTTCTCTGGTGGACCATCTTAATACTATCGGTTCTTGAGGTTGTTGAGTTTGTTCCTTAGGAATAATTACCTTATCTTGAATGGGGTGCCGCTACGTTGTCGTTGTTAAGGTATCTCAACAATGACTTATAGAGGTAATTCGACATTGTCTTATTGAGGCTCCGAATTCACTTCCTGATCATGACAAGTATAGAATCCTGTACATCGTCAAAAGTGATAGTAGGAATCGTAATTGATTCCTTCTTAAAGACAATGATCCTGGATTTATTTCTCCCCCAAACTCAACATCCTCAAAAAATATTATACTTCTCGTCTCAAAAAAAAAATCTTAGTGTGGGATTGTATAATTATCAACCCCTTGATCTGTAGCATAACCAATAAAGTAGCTGCTTATAATTTAACTTTGGTCTGTCTTCCCATTACACATTCAATATATTAAAGTCTATAAAGTCAATGGAATCCAAATCTGATCAGACACAAATCGTTCAACTCTATTTTTAGAGAAGTGACCTAATCGCTTATGTCATAATGAGGCTAAAAAAATATTGTTAATTTTGTATTTAGTACCACATGACTTCACTTGCAATGTTTCATTATAAGATGCAATAATTTCAACTGAATATAGGTTATTATAAATCTTAAGGAAACCGTTACCAATAATATTTGAATTTGAAGATAGACTAAACCTATTATTTTCAAATGAACAATGATAACCAGATTTGTCCAATAAGGAAATCAAAACTGAATTTCATCTAAAAGATGGTACAATAAAAGTGTCTATCAAATTCAAATAATAATCGATTTCTAATAATAACCTAAAATGTACTATTGCTTCCATTTCTACCGAATTTCTGTCACCCACATAGATGTATCTTTCACCATCAATTGACTTTCGGTAACTCAGGATACCTTGCCTAGAACATTAATGTGGATAGTCCCACCAGAATCTAACTACCATGAGTTTCTTGGTACTAAAGCTAAATTAATCTCAGAATAGACCAAATTTAGAAATGTATTTTTCTTTATATGCCATACGTGGTACTTTGTACATTTCTTCTTTATGTGTCCCAATTTGTCACAAAAGAAACAACCTTTAGTTTTGTATTGTTGTTTCATTTGAGATGGACCCTTAGCAGCTACTGTATTCCTTTTCTTTTGTCCTTAAAGTTTATCCCATTAAACATAAAAATTAAATTCTTATTTGTAGATATTATAGCAACATTAACTGTAAAGAGAACAAAGCAACAGAAAAACAGACATGCTCTAATTAATAACCAAAAAGTAAAATATAGTCAAACAAATTCAAATAATGGTGAACCCCATCTCAAGATACCTAGTACATCATTAATATCAAGTCTTTGGACAGTGATATTAACTGCAAGTGGTACTCTTGGTGTAATAATCAAACATTGACAACAAGTCATGTCAAATAATAAGATTATCTTTGGATCGGGTTATTATTTACATGTAAACCTTATAATTGTCACACATTTATCACCACAAGTATGTGTGCAATTCGGACAAGTATTAACCTTCCTTTGGGCCGACTAATACCCGCATGAATGTACACACACAAACATCTGACATCCCTCATAGACTATCTACACAAGAGAGGTCACTTTGGCGACATCTTGTTTCAATGAGTCTATTTAGAATATTAGACAACTATTGCTAGTCATAAAAGGTACCAAAAATTTGAATGTTGACTAAATTTTACAAACTGAATCATGTCAAATCCTTATGCTCATTTAAATTAAAATAATCAATAATCAACAGATTAGGTTGTATTGAATATATGCATCAAAAGATTACACCAAATAAGCTATAAAGATTCTACCAAAATTGATCTACTATATTAAAAGTATGTGAATCTTTTGCATGTCTTAAAATATGTATTCCATATTATCACAAGTCCAGCAATAAGCATATATTCATGCATATTTAATATAATGAAAAATTATACCGTCATCATCACATGTTTTCATATCTTATTTAGAGATCATTATTGTACACAAATTATGAATACTATCAATATTTTCTTAAATATGCCGATCAAATCAATGAAGGATTGGCAGCAAATCAATGCAATTATGATAAACCACAATACTTGGTCTGGAATACTTTTCTCATGCCGTCTTATCTAGACCCCGCCAAAAAAAATCTTCATAAAAGCAAATCAATCAAATAATTTGTTTATATGAATCTTACTTGCTGACTTATACATAAAAAGGACTCACCAACCAATCATCCATAAGCCAACTAAAACTTCTCATCTAAGCATCCTCATGGCATAAAAAAAAATGTTACATTATAACAGTAGGTGAAAAAAATCGTCCACATCTTTCTTAAAAAATCATTATGGCAAAAATATGTCACGACCCACACCTACTGTGAGGGTACGAGTACGTAACAGCGCCCAGCCTACGCCGCAGTGTGGGCGGTAGAACGCTGTCCTAGGTCAAACATCTAACAATATAAAGGTACCTGTACAGTATATACACTCCGAATGGAGGTGACATAGCAAATACAGTCTCAATCACATCTAAGGTAGAGCATGATAAGAGATAGAAAAAAAATATGAAATCCACAAAGAGATACCGCAGATAGAAGTCTAAGTGTCTAAGATACACAAACCCAGAAAATATCTCAAAATTCAAGTACAGTAATCCATAAAGTAAATACAACTCAAGACAACTAAAATAACTATCTATACGACCTCTACTGTGTCTCCTCTAGGATAGCAGGCAACCTCCAAGCTATCTGTAAAATTTATCAACAGGTCCAGTCAGGACTGGAATGAGTACAACTCATCAAGAAAACCCAAGTAATGACAGAGAACTATAAAGCAGTTATAAACAGTTTTATTGATGAATATGTCAGTTTATATTTAGGTGATAGTATAGAGAAGCAGTAAGATACAAGGAAAGTAAAGTAACTTAAACAAGAGAAGAATGATGGCAATGAAGACTGTAAAATAAATCTAGCTGAACTGAAGTAACATAATAAGTCCAGACAGTAAATGCAAAACAAGTGTAAAACTACTATAAGTCCAGTACGAGATGAATCTAATACAAGATAAATCCAGTACAAGATGATTCTAGGTAGTGATCAAGAATCCAGGTGAGCCCGGCTATTCTAACAGTGTGTTTTAAAATACCGAGATCGACATGTAAACGGCTGTAGTTAATCAGGCACATCTCTTACTGATCAGGCGAGAGATGGCTATGCTTCCAGTAGATTCCAGTTGGAAGATTCCAGATTTGGGGTATGTCTATATGTCTTACTCAATATTTCTTCGCCTCGCAATACAAATGAATCCAGAATTCGACACGAGAATCGAGATGAGTCCAGCCAAAATATGATGATTCCAGAAATAGATTCCAGAATGATTCCAGTGATTCCAATAATAGAGGCCAGATAAGTTTGGTATGTGTGTCGCATACATGAATCCAAAAATATCCATACGTGTTGTAACAGAGAATCACATAAAACTAACTATAACTGAAGTATAGTAATTGACAATTAAATGAGTGAACTATCAGAGAATGTACTCGCCTGATAACCTGAACAGCTGATAGGTATAGAGGTCCAAACTGAAGCCACAGAGTCCTATTTAGAGCAACACAGGTCAAAATGTATACGAGAGATGATAAATGAAATGTACAATACATCTGCATGCTGTCTAGGTCAAACTAGACTAAAGTCAACACTTGGTCAACTCTAGTCAACCACACTAGTCAAATTAGGTCAACTAGGTTAAGTCCTAGCCCAACAAGTCTAACAAGTCTCACTAGGCCTAACCAAGCCTAGGCTAGCACTCACACAATCACAAGACAATGTGAACCACAACAATGCATAATATAAAATAGATATATATATAAATACATACCTTCATACATACATGCATATCCATATTACATACATATTTATTTATATAGGCATATGTTACATCATGCATATTTACATAGTTACATAGATATATACATTCATGCACATTTACATACATACTTTTATACATTATATATGTTAACATTCATTACAATGCATTATATTTTACTTATACCTTTGATTGATTGATTCATTCATATATGACATTCATTCATACATATTACATACTTACATGCATCTATACATTATATACATTGTATATAACATGTAAAAAATAGAAGAGGAAAAAAAGGGAGAAAAACTGAAATGGAAAGGGAAGGGAAGGAAAATGTAAGGAAAAGAAAAAACAGTGGACATATACATGCTTGCATCATATATTCTACATTACCATACATGCTATCATTATATATTGCATTACAATATTTATACATTATGCATTCATATCTATCATTACATATATACCTTGCATTCATATCTAGCATTCATTATATACTTTCATGCATACATTGTATATCATTCTTTCATTCATACATTTATGCATTGCTTACATACATTATATTAATTGCATTCCTACATGCTTGCATTCAACCATAATATACATTAATGTAAAGAGAATATATATCATATATATATCATTTCATTCATCTAACATATCATGTATTACATACTCTATATTCATTTAATATCTATACTATAGGCTCATAGGTTACACAAAATACATATATTGTATATTTACTCTTCTACTAAAAAATACTGTACCAATTGCGCCTCTACTAAATTCTAGGATTAAAGTATGTTGTAGCCCTTCGTGTTAGCTTTCTGAAACTTTAAACGGATCGTATTTTCGTGTCCAAAAGCTCCCAAAATTGCAAAAATACCGAAACACGTTCGTCTTTCGTACAGCTGACACTCAAATAATTCTACAGAAAGTTACAGAAAGAATTTGTCTTATTAAATATATATTTGGAAATCTAACTTCGATACGGTTCTTTTAAAAAAAACGAAAGATAAATCGGAGTTCTAAGCTAAAGTTATGACATTTCTAAGTTGCTTTGGTTAATAAAACATGGATGAAAATTATGACGAATTTGACAAAAGAACACATGTAGGCCAAGATACTTGGATACAAACATAGGTATCCAATGAAACTCATTCTAACCATCCTAACTAAGATCAATCCACTCTCTAACCATTCTAAAACTGAATTTAAATATCTATTTAAACTATTATCATACATACATACCATGGGGTGTCCTAATTTGGGATCTATCAAGTAGACACAAGACACATATCTAAAATCCTCAAGAGAGCTCCAAATGGCCTCAAATTTGAATCTAAATGGGACACCAGCATGAGGATGGATCCTACGGATTCAAAACTAATTTATATGCAAAGGAAATCGATTTAGAGAATGGGTTTTACCTATTGGGAGTGGAATCCCAATGAAATCTTTTAGGACACGGCTCCGATACGAAGATCCCTCAAAGTGGACACTCCTCCTTGCACTCCTCTTCCAATCCTTGGTAGCACCTTCCCTTGGAGATAAAATGATTGAGGAAAGGTTTGATGAAGGAATGATTTGATTTGGAGATCAAATCGATGGAAAGGCTCTCTAAAATTGGGGAAGAACAAAGGAAATAAAAGAGGCAAGATTGTAATGAATGAAATGAATCATTCTTCCCTAAAGGTGGCTTCCATAAAGTGTCCATTAGGGCTAATGGAAAATGTCCTAATTGCCCCTCTCTAGTCTCATATGGTTAAGTCTAGACTAGGTTCAAGTTTGGGTCAAAATGATCTAGTTTTGAGTCTCTAACTTAACCATTCTAACATGATAAAATTAGTTTAATTAACTAACTTAAATGTTGGGTCTTGGAGCCATGCTTAACTTAATATGGGTCCCATCTAGAGTTTAAGCTACCCGGTCACAATACAAGTCGGAACGAGACGAAACTCAAACCCGACTAAAAATCCAATAAAACAATATTAAAAATATAAAATTTTCCCAAAAATTAAAATATAAAAATTGACCAAAATCTAATACATCAATTTAAATATTATTAAAATAATCTAAAATTTACCAATTAATCAAAATCCTAAATAATTTAAAGTCACAAAATGACCAAAATACTCTTAGCCTAAAAAGTTGAAATAGTCATTTATAATATTGGTTAGGTCCCCATGGTCATGGTTAGTCTCTAGGCTCAACAGTTCTAGAGTTCACTAGCTAACACATCAAAATTATAATTTACCAAATTTTAAAATAGTATTAAATTAATTAAAAAATCCCATAAATCATAAATCCTATTATTAAATAATAAACTTTTATAAAAGTTCAAAATTACCCTCATTTAGAAAAGTGGGTGTTACAATCCTACCCCCCTTAGAAAAATTTCGTCCTCGAAATTAAAATGTTCATACTCCTTCTAGGTCAAACCCCCACAATCAAAGTCTCAGAACTTAAACAAATTATACGATTTAAAAGGACGACATACAGGGTCATGGCATAGGTGGTAGTGTAAGTCTTATCTAGGTATACTAGTCATGCTAGACCAAAATGGTCATTGGGTATCAAACATACAAGCAATCAGGGGTGTTAAACTGAAAAAGATACAGAAATAACAAATCATCAAAACTGTAAGGCAGTCTACCATCTTATATGAAAAATGGTACTTATCAAAAATAAAATAAAGATAACTACCAATTATCTATAAGGGGTACAGAAAAAAAATTAAAATCAAAAGTTAAAGAATGAAAGTCAATTGCATTGAAATCCATCACCATATAGGATTCTCTTAATCCTGTTAAGACTAAATTGTAAGTTCTAAAAGTTATGTAGTTCGTGTGTGTATGGGTGTATGTGGACATGTTCATATGGTTAGTAGTAGCATGTGTGTATGTGAAATATGCATAAAAGTGTATATGAGGATTTGGGTTTCAAAATAATAGCTATCCAGTTACACTACTCATGGCATATTGGTTAACAATCTACAATGCACAACATATTTACTCATAGCATGCATGGCTAACCATATATATATATATATATATATATATAGATATATATATATGTATATATATATATATATGTAAGAGATAGAGATTTAGTTATGTATATATACATTATAACATGTATGATAAACTCTATATATATCTATATAGATATATGAACATAACTAGAGAGGAAGGGTTAGGGTATATGCAGTGTATACTAAGTTAGGGTGTGTGTTTTGTACAGGGTTATAGCTTAGTATTGAAAGGTTAAATCCAGTTTTAGTCAGCATTACATACAACGAATCTGAAATAAGCTAACATTTAAACCAGTGTAATATTAACATAATGCAGTTTCAGATTTTTTAGGGATTTGAAACATCACAACCAACTCAATGCTCCAACACGTCCTAACATGATGGAGATGAAACCCTAACATACTATCCCTACATACGACAATGTATACAACTCTAAATATTACATATTAAATCTGGAATTGAACTAAACATCTGCAATCAATAATAAAAAAATGTTAACATGTATTCAGTTTTAGGATTTTGGAGAATTTCGAACATCAAACCAACCCAATGTTTATCACAACTAACATGTAAAAAAAAATGTGAAACCTAATATTATATTCTACATACAATAATATATTAGCTCAAAATATTACACTTAAAACAACAGATTGAACTAATATTTAAAATCCAGTATTAAGGGTTAATATGCACGGTCTTAGATTAGACAATTTCAAACACAAAACTCAACCAATTTCTTTAAGAATTGAAATCCTGTATGAACATACATGTGCAGTGATGTAACAAAACTAATAACATGGAAATTTAATTTAAATTATGAATTTAAGCTGAAAAAGTAGAGAACCAAAATACTGGGTTTTGAGAATTTAAACATCAACAACATATTAATATATATTAAGATAGGTTGGTAATCAAAGTGTAACATGCAATCGCATCAGGCAAGTGTCTGTGTCCGCTAATATATTCTCATGTCCCAAAATAAAAATCAAATCCCATATCAAGACCAACATTTAGATTCCTACCAAAATTACAAAGTAGATGATTGATGTAATCAAGACAGTTTATTATTAATTATTTAATACAAGAATAATAGTAAGAAGAAAATAACGATAAAATATGTTCTGCTTATCTGTTTAAAAGAAGAACCATTTTGAACCAGAGCTATATATCAAATCCAAGATAAGGTCTAGCAAATCATCGATTCATTGTATTAAGAAGAAATTCACAGTAAGAAGTTACACAAGGTTTATAATACAGCTAAAGCTACTCCTAAGTTAAATTGAGAAGCAAAACAAAAAAACAAATAATAATTTTTTTTTAGAATGACTGAAATAAAAGTAGAGAAAACATGTTCAAGAATATTTAAGGTACAATCTGATAATCATATGCGCCTATCCAAAATCATGGTACTCTAAATTCTCGTCATACTAGTAGCAAGGCTACGATAATCACAAAGTCCTCGACTTAGGCACATACCTCTAGAATCATGGTATTTAAAATTTTGCGATGCCGCTAACTGGCTGCGAAACCTTAAATTCCCACACCCGAAAAATATATCCAAAGTCAGACTATATGTCCTCACCATGCTGGCTAATGTGACTGTAGAAGACTAGATTCCATAACTTAGATGACCTACCCATATAATTTCATCTTGACAAAAATTAAATTAAATCACAATGGATACCCAAAAATCAAATTCATTAACTAACCAAGAAGATAAATATAAACTATTAGAATCAAATTTTGAGATATTTATAATGAGATTCTCAAGGGTCATCACAGGAATCTCTCAAGGGATCCTAACTGTGATTGAGTACCTTCAAAAATATATCCTAATCCTACTGCAGCTGTAGTGGTACTCTAGTTCGAATACCATTACAAAACTCGACCTGCATGGGCCACCACAAAAACGTGTCACGACCCGCACCCACTGTGAGGGTACGAGTACGTAACAGCGTCCAGCCTACGCCGCAGTGTCCGCGGTAGAACGCTGTCCTAGGTCAAACATCTAACATATAAAGGTACCTGTACAGTATATACACTCAGAATGGAGGTGACATAGCAAATACAGTCTCAATCACTCTAAGGTAGAGCATGATAAGAGATAGAAAAAAATATGAAATCCACAAAGAGATACCGCGAGATAGAAGTCTAAGTGTCTAATATACACAAACCCAGAAAACATCTCAAAATTCAAGTACAGTAATCCATAAAGTAAATACAATTCAAGACAACTAAAATAACTATCTATTCAACCTCTACTGTGTCTCCTCTAGGCTAGCAGGCAACCTCCAAGCTATCTGTAAAATTTATCAACAGGTCCAGTCAGGACTGGAACGAGTAACTCATCAAGAAAACCCAAGTAATGACAGAGAACTATAAAGCAGTTATAAATAGTTTTATTGATGAATATGGCATTTATATTTAGGTGATAGTATAGAGAAGCAGTAAGATACAAGAAAGTAAAGTAACTAAAACAAGAGAGAATGATGGCAATGAAGACTGTAAATAAATCTAGCTGAACTGAAGTAACATAATAGTCCAGACAGTAAATGCAAAATAAGTGTAAACTACTATAAGTCCAGTACGAGATGAATCTAATACAAGATGAATCCAGTACAAGATGATTCTAGGTAGTGATCAAGAATCCAGGTGAGCCCGGCTATTCTAACAGTGTATTTTAAAATACCGAGATCGACATGTAAACGGTTGTAGGTAATCAGGCACATCTCTTACTGATCAGGCGAGAGATGGTTATGCTTCCAGTAGATTCCAGTTGGGAGATTCCAGATTTGGGGTATGTCTACATGTCTTACTCAATATTTCCCCTCCCCGTAATATAAATGAATCCAGAATTCGACACGAGAATCGAGATGAGTCCAGCCAAATATGATGATTCCAGAAATAGATTCCAGAATGATTCCAGTGATTCCAGTAATAGTGGCCAGATAAGTTTGGTATGTGTCGCATACATGAATCCAGAAATATCCATACGTGTTGTAACAGTGAATCACATAAAACTAACTATAACTGAAGTATAGTAATTGACAATTAAATGAGAGAACTATCAGAGAATGTATTCGCCTGATAACCTGAACAGCTGACTAGGTATAGAGGTCCAAACTGAAGCCACATAGTCCTATTTAGAGCAACACAGGTCAAGATGTATACGAGAGATGATAAATGAAATGTACATGCATCTGCATGCTGCTAGGTCAACTAGACTAAAGTCACACTTGGTCAACTCTAGTCAACCACACTAGTCAAATTAGGTCAACTAGGTTAAGTCCTAGCCCAACAAGTCTAACAAGTCTCACTAGGCCTAACCAAGCCTAGGCTAGCACTCACACAATCACAAGACAATGCGAACCACAACAATGCATAATATAAAATAGATAATATATATAAATACATACCTTCATACTACATGCATATCCATATTACATACATATTATTTATATAGACATATGTTACATCATGCATATTTACATATCATAGATATATACATTCATGTACATTTACATACATACTTTTATTATTCTATATGTTAACATTCATTACAATGCATTATATTTTACTTATACCTTTGATTGATTCATTCATTCATAATGACATTCATCATGCATATTACATACTTACATGCATCTATACATATACATTGTATATAACATGTAAAAATAGAAGAGGAAAAAAAAGGGGGAAAAAATGAAATGGAAGGGAAAGGAAGAAAATGTAAGGAAAAGAAAAAATAGTGGACATATACATGCTTGCATCATATATTTTACATTACCATACATGCTATCATTATAATTGCATTACAATATTTATATATTATGCATTCATATCTATCATTACATATATACCTTGCATTCATATCTAGCATTCATTATATACTTTCAGCATACATTGTATATCATTCTTTCATTCATACATTTATGCATTGCTTACATACTTATATTAATTGTATTCCTACATGCTTGCATTCGACCATATATACATTAATGTAAGAGAATATATATCATATATATATCATTTTATTCATCTAACATATCATGTATTACATACTCTATATTCATTTAATATCTATACTATATAGGCTCATAGGTTACACAAAATACTATATTCTATTTACTCTTCTATTAAAAACCAATATTGCCAATTGGGCCTCTACTAAATTCTAGAATTAAAGTATGTTGTAGCCCTTCGTGTTAGCTTTCTGAAACTTTAAACGGATCGCTTTCGTGTCCGAAAGCTCCCGAAATTGCAAAAATACCGAAATACGTTCGTCTTTCGTACAGCTGACACTCAAATAATTCTACAGAAAGTTACAGAAAGAATTTGGCTTTTTAAAATATATATTTGGAAAGCTAACTTCGATACGGTTCTTTTAAAAAATGGAAGATAAATCGGAGTTCTAAGCTAAAAGTTATGACATTTCTAAGTTGCGTTGGTTAATAAAAACGTGGATGAAATTATGACAAATTTGACAAAAGAACAATATAAGCCAAGATACTTGGATACAAACATAGGTATCCAAATGAAACTCATTCTAACCATCCTAACTAAGATCAATCCACTCTCTAACCATTCTAAAACTGAATTTAAATATCTATTTAAACTATTATCATACTACATACACATGGGGTGTCCTAATTTGGGATCTATCAAGTAGGACACAATACACATATCTAAAATCCTCAAGAGAGCTCCAAATGACCTCAAATTTGAATCTAAATGGGACACATGCATGAGGATGGATCCTACGGATTCAAAACTAATTTATATGCAAAGGAAATCGATTTAGAGGATGGGTTTTACCTATTGGGAGTGGAATCCCAATGAATCCTTTAGGACACGGCTCCGATACGAAGATCCCTTAAAGTGGACACTCCTTCTTGCACTCCTCTTCCAATCCTTGGTAGCACCCTTCCCTTGGAGAATGGAAATGATTGAGAAAAGGTTTTGTAAAGGAATGATTTGATTTGGAGATCAAATCAATGGAAAGGCTCTCTAAAATTGGAGAAGAACAAAAGGAAAATAAAAGAGGCAAGATTGTAATGAATGAAATGAATCATTCTCTCCTAAAGGTGGCTGCCATAAAGTGTCCATAGGGCTAATGAAAATGTCCTAATTGCCCCTCTCTAGTCTCATATGGTTAAGTCTAGACTAGGTTCAAGTTTGGGTCAAAATGATCTTTTTGAGTCTCTAACTTAACCATTCTAACATGATAAAATTAGTTAATTAACTAACTTAAATGTTGGATCTTGTGAGCCATGCTTAACTTAATATTGGGTCCCATCTAGAGTTTAAGCTACCCGGGTCACAATACAAGTCGGAACGAGACGAAACTCAAATCCGACTAAACAAATCCAATAAAACAATATTAAAAATATAAAATTTTCCCAAAAATTAAAATATGAAAAATGACCAAAATTATAATACATCAATTTAATATTATTAAAATAATCTAAAATTTACCAATTAATCAAATCCTAAATAATTAAAGTCACAAAATGACCAAATACTTAGCCTAAAAAGTTGTAAATAGTCATTCTAATTACATGGTTAGGTCCCCATGGTCATGGTTAGTCTCTAGGCTCAACAGTTCTAGAGTTCACTAGCTAACACATCAAAATTATAATTTACCAATTTTAAATAGTATTAATTAATTAAAAATTCCATAAATAAAAATTTATTCTTAAATAATACTTTTACAAAAGTTCAAAATTACCCTCAATTTAGAAAAGTGGGTGTTACAAAACAATTCCTCCATTAATATTGAATGGTGAAGCAATTACTATCTATTATATAGATAATTCTTGTGCAAGAAGCCAATGCTACAAGCACTTTGTCCAATACTATGTACCGGGTGTCGCCATAAGCCGTACCTGTTCCGAATCAATATAATATTTGGACGAATATACCAAAAGCCAAATCATCTAAATAAAATACCAACTGAAGATTACACGGACAAGAAACAACTAAAGTTGTAATGATTTAAACTTTCGTGTAACCATACATCTATCTGAAATTTTTATCATGACAATTGATCTAAATACAATATCATAAACCAATTATCAATAAATAAAAATTAGGGATCTGCTAACCTAATGTGTTCTTCCTCAATGGATCATAAAAAATTGAGCGAACAATCCGATACCTAAATTAAATTAGATGGAACGATCTAGGGTTCTGAATCCAACAAAAAATTAAATTCTAAAACTTCGATCTCATAAATCAAACAGGTAGGCTTTGATACCACTTGTTAGAAATGTATTGTACCCTATCGATTTATGAGATGAAGAACATAAATTAAATTGCGGAAGCGTACCTGAATCCATTGCTAGGCTTGATGGATCTTGAAGCGGTCGTCCTTTTATGGGGTTCGATCTTCCAACTTGCTACGACCCTTAATGATAAAGAAAAATCCGAACCCTTTGTCCCTCTCTTTCTGTTGATGGGAATGCAGAAGAAAAAAGAGAAAACCTCTCTTTTGGTGGCCGTATAAGTTGGGGACCATAACCCTAATGAATACACACCACAACAAACACACTATATATATATCACACACACACACACACACATATATATATATATATATATATATATATATATATATAGATAATATATATATATAATATATAATATCACACGACACACACACACACACACACACACACACACACACACATATATGTGTGTGTGTGTGTGTGTGTGATATACACACACACACACACATATATATATATATATATATATATATATATGTGTGTGGTGTGTGTGTGTGTGTGGTTGTGTGTGTGTGTGGTGTGTGTGTATCACAAACACACACACACACACACACATATATATATATATGTGTGTGTATATAGTGTGTGTGTGTGTGTGTGTTGTGATACACACACACACACACACACACCACACACACACGTGTGTGTGTGTGTGTATACACACACACACACCACTACAAAAAAGTTGGCTTTTGGGACAACACTTTTAAGAACTCTCGTTTTAAACATCCTAAAAAATTATTATTGGGACTTCTATTTTTTTGTAACAAAAAACGAATTTCTTGGTGACAGATTGAAAAATGGATCTCTTATTTGGGACTATTAATAATTTTCGTTCCAAATAAATTTTGAGACCGTCTCAAAAATCTCAGCGGGTATGCATATGTTTGAAGTTTGACTTATTATGTCATACTTTATCTTATTTATCTTCTACTTGAATCATTAAAGCCAAAAATTTCTAGTATACCTCACTACACTAAAATGGCTAATTAGGAACACTAGACGTATTTCAATGCAAAAAGCCTATTTGGCGTGCCTATGTTTTGGAACGCAAAAAAAGTGTACCAGAATAAAAATCGTTCCAAATATTACATTTTATTTTTTTTTTAAATTTATTTATTTTGGAACACACTTAAACCGTTACAAAATCATTTCAAAGCATAAAAAATTAATTCACATAAAAGAGTTACACAGACCCCCTCCGATCAATTCCAAACCCTCCCCTCTCTCCTGACCTATACCTCACGAAAAGGAAAAGGGAGGGAAACCAAAATCCACACGAAAAAGTGAGGGAAATCGAAAAAATCAGACGAAAAAGGGAGGGAGAAGGGAGAGAGCTTCAGATGGATGATGTTGTCCTCCTTTTTTTTCTCTCCATCTGCTCGTTTGAAGAAAAACCACGCGGAGTTCTTCCGACTGCTGCCAAAGCTTCAGATATGCTCCGTCCCTTGTTCCAATCTGCTCCGCTCCTCGTTCCAATCTACGGCCTAGAAGGAAAAGGGAGGAAATCTTCCTCCACAACCTCCGCCACTAGAGACTTATCCGGCGACTACAGAGCCTCCACCGCTGGAACTTCTCATCTTTCTAGGTTTTGCCCTAATTTTTGTAAATTATTCGTAATGTATGTTTTCACCCTAATTTCTGCGATGATTTATATTCGGCACGTTCTGATTTTGATTTTATTGAAAGCCCTAATTTCTGCAATGAGTATTAGGTTCCATGTATTAATCACAATTGATCCAACTCTTTTAATACTGCTTTTGATCATTATACACTTGGTGTGATTCTAGGCTATAGCTTATGGAGAATGACAATGTCAAATATTTTGAGAGAAGGGCACAACTATACATTTTTTCCCTATCAATATCGATATCTAGCATATATGATATATAACAATGACAGTTTTCGACAAGCTCCGTTATCAGAGTTCAAGATTTCTGATTAGTAAGGTCGTACAAACTCTATGTGATATGCTTTAGTTTTGAAGTCAAGTGAAATACTGCTAATAATAATTTTAGTACCATGTCGGTACCATTTTGTGTCAGTAATATCCGGTACGACATGAACACTGCATAAGTATAACATTACATGCCTAAATCAGTACTCCATGCCTACATCGTGTCATGTCGTATTAGTATCTTGCAACCTGAATTGCCTTACATATGTCAAGTTGTGTTTAGTTTCGATTATAGAAGAGAAGAAACCAAACCCAACCCACTTATAGCCAATAGAAATCTATCAACTACTAAATAGATTTGGATAGGATTGAGAATACCAGGTGCTGATTAACTATTTCCAATTGCCTCCATATATGTTGTTCTATACAAAGTTTGCTCACAGGAGCCTAATCCACTTGCAAGTTACAACATCTAGTAAGTCATTCATCAGTCCACTTCAGGAAAGCGAAAAGGAGCTCATGTGGTCTCTAAGGACAGGTAATGGTCTACTAATGTATGTGTATCATTAGTTAATAGATTATAACTTGGTTACTGAATATGAACTGTTTCTTTTCATCCAGTTATGTGCCAGAGGAATAAATCACTTACCAGGGAGGAGATCGATGCATACTGGAAATCGAAGAAGAGAACAGAAAAGGAGCATCTAAAAGCAACTTCAAAGGTTAGTTTGTCACCATCCTTTTATCTTAGTGACTATATTTTTTACACAAGTATTTGTTTTGGAAGCAGAATATACACAAGGCATCAAACAAGATTCAGAAGAGATCAAGTTCTCTCCTCTACTGATTAAAAAAGTTCACAGAAAGATCTATTCAGCAGTAAAATTTGTTGTTGTTACTCTATGGTATCCCTCTTTGGTTTCAGATCAAGTTCTATTCCTCCCACATGTATCCAACATCTGAAATTGTTGTTCTTCCTGCATAACAAAAAGTTTACTGTAACACCCAGTTTTCCAAATGAGGGCAATTTTGAAATTTTATAATTATAATCATTTAATAATATTTAAATCATATTGTGATTTTTGGTGATTTTTAATTAATTTAAAACTATTTAAAATAGTGATTGGTGATTTTGATGGTTAACTAGCTAAACCCTAGTATTGCTAAGCCTAGAGACTAACTATGACCAAAGGAGCCTAGTCATGTGATTAGGAATTCAAATTACCTATTTTTAGCCTAAGGGTATTTTGGTCATTTTGGCAATTTTGTGAATTTGTAGTTTATATTAATTAAATAGTGTGCTAGCCTTTTTGTGAAGCCTTAACCTAGAGGTTAACCTAACCTAGATTAGTCATGAGGTTAAAATTAGGGTTAGAACATTCCTACTAAGTGCCAAGGTTAGTAATATCTAGATATTATTAGAGAAGATATTTCCTTTTGAGATATTTGTGAAAAGAAGCCTCAACCATAGGAAGGCTAGGAATTTGTTGGAGTGATCCTAACCACTCATCTAAAACCCTAACCCTATTGATTTCAAGAGCCACATAACAGCCCCTCCCCCTATTTATATCCTCCCAAATTTTAGGGATAGCCTCTTTTCATTAGGGTTCATCAAGTTTTAGAAAAGGTATTTCTCCATCTTCTAAAAATCCTATTAAATCCATTTTAATCCCTTTTTAACCCAAACAAATTACATTGGGTTCTAATTTCCATCTACTTTCTGTTGGGAATTATTGTTCTCAGTTTTGGAGAGCTTTTGAGGTGGTTGACCATCAAGAGGAGTTCTCTTTGTGAAGCTTTGTGAAGTTGGTGATACATATAGGTAATTCCTTATCCCCACCTTAAATTTCTGTAAACAATGCATCATTAGGAAGCCCTATATCTAGCCTAACTATAGGAATAGGATTCCCCAAAATTTTGTGTCATTTCGTGTCCAAACAGGACACATATCAGTAGGCTGTGCATACTGTTTGATGAAATGCCCCAATGGGCATTTCGTGTGAAATTTGTGGTTTGGTTTGAATAGGAAATTAGTATTTGGTCTCGCTTATGCATTTCTATAGTTTTTGTGGTGTCTTAGTGTCGTGTCTAGGCTGCACGGACACGTGAACACGCGGGGTGCCACGTGGCGCGAGCTGTGTTGCATCCCCTGCTGCTCGGGGTCGATTGTGCGCAGCACACGCCACGTGGCCACCTGATTTTTGGTACACGTGTTAGGGCAATGACTGACACGAGGCTCGTCAAATTTCACGAGTCCTCGTGTCGTGTCGGACACGATTTCCAGTGTGCACTGGGCTGTGTGTGTGCGTGTGTATACTGTGTGTTGTGATCGTTTGTTAATCGATTTTAATGTTTTTAAATTATGTTTTAATGATTATTTAGATCCTAAATGAGTGGTTTAAATCTCGGTTACAACATATTGCTTATTGGTTTAGGTTTTAGATTGTGTTTTGTCTCGAAACATTGGAAGAACAGTGTAGTAAGTCTGATACATGTTGATACTTAAATTTCCAGTTTTATAACCATTTAATTCCTGTTGTGATAAGTCCTTAACTGATGTTTTAAATGTTTAGTTAGGTTCAATATACCATGTTAATCTCTGATTTTACAAGCCTACATAGTTGTTTGGGTTTAATTGGAATTTTGCTCAATTTTGTTGAGAAATGAAAAACTGTGTTGATTTCCCTATTTCCTGATTTTGGTTCCAGATTTCAAAATGAGATTTGTCAATAGATTTAACCTATTAGGCACTCTGAAATACTTGTTATTAAGACTCTAACATATTCATCTATGTATTACTTAGTTGTATGTTGAATTTGGATTGAAATGGATGTGTTTTCAATACAAAATCTGAGTTTTCCTGTTGGCTATTCAATTGGTACTGTCATTGAAAACTGAGAAGGAAGCTTGAAAATCTGAGTTTTAGTTCAACTAATAACCTGAAATGTGGAGGGGGGAAACTAGTTTCATTCCTTCCTGTTTGATGTACTTACTTTCCTGAAACCTGGGATTAGACTTAACCCAGTTAGAGTACTGTTGACTGATTTTGAGTTGGATATTAGCTTGTGTTTTCAGTCTTAATAACCTGAGATTCAATTGTAATAACTGGGTTGTTTGAAGACCAAAACAGTTTTGGGTTGTATTTTTTTAAACTGAGAAGTTGGACTGGTTTGAAAGAGGAGGTTCAAACTGATTTTTTTGAATGTTCTAAACCTGAGAACTGTTAACTAGTTTGGGTTTCATTTGGACTGTTTGGTATGTTTTTGGTTCAGGAACCTGGAATTGATGTTCCCAATATGAGTTTTAGCTTTACACTGAAACTGAATAGTGTTAGCATGATATGGTATTCCCTTCCTTACTGCAAATTGATTTCCTTTCCTACTTCCTGTATTAAACTGTAAAATTGAAATGTTAAGGTTAATTATTAACTGTTGGCACTTGCAACTGAAATCCCCTTCCTATTCTTCATGTCAATACCTTGTAATATGTTAACCCCTGTTTCTAATTCACACTTTTAGCCTATGTGTCTCACTGTTATCTCACTAACCCCTCACACACTCTTTACTCTATACACACATGTTTCATTTCTGTCTTTGTTCTCTCTTGACACACACCAATGTCTCCCTACCTATGTATATAATATAGGCTTTGTGACAATGATTAGTTCCCATATATGAATGTGTATACATATATTAGATATATAGGTAATATGTGTGAAATGTATATATATAATATATATATATATATATATATATATATATATATATTATATATATATATATATATATATATATATTATATATATATATATATATATATGGTAAATGTGGTGTCTTGATATTGGGATTTTATGTGTTATGTTATAGTGTGAATATAGGATAGGGCTATAGGCTATATATTCTATAATAGATTTTATCAATATACCAATGTGTATAGGCATGGCTTGACAAGATTGCCTATATCAGTCTAGAAAGCCTAGAATAGTCTTGCTAGACATAGTTTAGACTAGTTTGACCTAGATTAGACTTGGTTGACCTAGTTTGACTTCTAGGGTTGACCAGAGTTGACCAAAAGTTGACTTTGATCTAGATTGACCTAGATTCATGTAGAACGCATTGTAGTGCATTACATTTCTATTCTGGACTTGTTGTGACTCGTACTGTTCTAAATAGGAGCCAGACACCACTCTCGGACAGTACTTTCATCTCGGACTTTCAGATAGCAGGCGAGTACATTCTCTGATAGTTCTTTCATTTACTTGTCAATTACTGTACTTCAGTTCTAGATAGTTTTATGTGATTCTTACAACACGTATGGATATTTCTGAATTCATGTATGCGACACACATACTATTTGTCTGGCCTCTATTTCTGGAACCACTACTGGCATCACCTTCTGGAACCACTACTGGAATCACTACTGGAACCACCTACTGGAATCGCTCTGGAATCTTTTGGGTATCATTATGTTTGGCTGGACTCATCTCTATTTCTCGTGTCGTTTCTGGATTCACTTGTACTTGTGGGCGGGGAAATATTAGAGTAGACATGTAGACATACCCCAATCTGGAACCACTCCCTTGGAACTATTCTGGAACGATAGCCATCCCATACTTGGCCAAGTGTGCGGTGTGCCGTATTACCTACAGCCGTTTACATGTCGATCTCGGTATTTTAAAACACACTGTTAGAATATAGGCTGGACTCACCCTGGAATCATTGATCACTATGACTGGAATCATCCCTTATGGGATTCATCTTGTATGAGATTCATCCTATACTGGACTTACATTGGAGTTACACTGGTCTACGTTGTTGTCTGGACTTTATATCATATTCCTGGTTCAGCTAGTTTATTTTTACAGTCTTCATTGCTATGATCTTCTCTTGTTTAGTATTTACTTTCCTTGTACTTAACTGTTTCTCTATACCATCACCTGTATACAAACCACCATATTCATCAATAAAACTGTCTATAACTGCTTTATAGTTCTCTGTCATTTACTTGGAATTTCTTGATGATTTGTACTCGTTCCTGTCCTGACTGGACCTGTTGAAAATATTACAGATGACTGCCCTGAGGACGTTTGTCCTACTTGCCTTGGAGCAGGAGATGGCTTAGCGACCTATGGCCCCGACACTCAGGAGTGATCGGGAGACTAGCTAGTAGACTTGGTTTAGTTTTCATGTTTTAGAATTTGAATTGTAATAACTTGAGATACGAGTTTGTTTTTGAGTTTGTTGAGATATTATTTTAGTAGTTTATAAATGTTGTTGTTAGTCTTTAGTTATAAATTTCTGTGATATCTTATCGTTCTTAGACTGTGATTGAGATTCATTATATCTACTTGTCCTCCGTTCGGAGTTGAGATTTGACAAGTACATTATATAATTGCGTGAGTTGTTGATTAGATAGTAACCTAGGACAGTGTTCTACCGCCGATCTGCGGCGTAGGCTGGACGTACCCACTTCTCGTGCCCTTACTCTAGGGTGCGGGTCGTGACACGTTTTTAGTGGTGGCCCGCAGGTCGAGTTTATGTAGTGGTATTCGAACTAGAGTATCACTACAGCCTGCGATAGGATTGAGAGATAGGCTTTAACGGAGAGGTACTCAATCACAGTTAGGAAAAAAAATTCTGCTTCAATTCATGCCATCTACATATCTTACTGACTTGTCTTCTTTGCAATAAACTGTCCTCCTTTGATTATCGATTCCTGCTCAGTATTGACTTCCTTTTCGATCTGTCTTCAGGATGGTGGAGACACGATCACATCGCTCTGGTACAGTAGCCGCTGGAGAGGGGTCTGCCACCTCTCGTCCATTGCAGCAGTTGAGACTGTAGCACCTTCTGTTCCTGATCAGAGCTGCTGTAGCCATTGGGGGTATGCCTCCACTTGTTCAGAGGACGACCTCAGTCATTCCTGAGATGTTTCAGCAGCAGCATCAGCAGCCACCTGCAGGATTGGTTGACGCTGCACCTGTTTTCATTTGTGGAGAGGATCATGGAGTCCCACCACCAGCAGCAGCAGCGGCAGACTGCCGATTATCGTCAGGGGATTGACGAGGCCCACCAGCTGGTTCATACTACAGTAGAGATGGTGACTGCTCGGGGGGAGCATCAGCAGCCTTACCAGAAGGAGAAGGATATCCAGGACTTCCAGAAGATGCACCCTCGGGAGTTCTTCGGCACTGAGGGCATTCACGTTGCAGATGACTGGGTTGAGCACATTGAGGAGATTTTCGACTGGCGGAGATACCAGCTCGACTCCAGATCGAGCAGCGGGCAGCCAGATGCAGGATTTGGCCCGTGCATGGTATCAGGCAGATCCCAGAGTAGGGGTTGAGGGCCAGACTTGGGCCCAGTTCAAGGAACTGTTTAAAGAACAGTTTTTCCCTGATGTGGCCTTGGGAGGTATCGAGGCACAGTTCGAGGCTTTGGCTCAGGGGAACCAGACGGTGGCAGAGTATGCCGGGGAGTTCTGCAGACTGGCCCGGTTCATTGATGATTTGTCTGAGAAGACGAAGGCGAGAAAGTTTCGGGGTTTGATTAGAGAGGTTCGGTCGCTGACTAAGAGCGACCGGAACGCTACCTATACGGAGATATTTTCTGGGGCTATGGCAGCGGAGGACGACCTGGGGTTGAAGTTGAAGAGGGGTCGGGACTTCCAGGGTGGTAGCAGTAGCGGAGGACCGGTCAAGAGGCCCCATGTGCAGACTCAGCAGGCACAGGCACCAGTGAGAGTGCAGCAGGCACAACATCAGCCTAGAGGACAGGACCACAGGGTGCTGACTTGTGCCTACTGCAAGAAGGCAGGACATGTTTGGGAGTCTTGTAGGAGGAGACTGAAGGTTTGTCTATTCTGTGGGTCTGGTGCCCACAAGATGATAGATTGTCCCGTTGCACCTCCTCTTGGAGGAGCTAGGCCACCTGTAGCTCAGCACCAGAGGGGTGGAGCTTTTGCTATGGCAGTCGAGGAGACTGACGTTGCAGGTGACGGGTTAGCAGGTTTGACTTCCTTGTTCTTCTCTTCCACTTTCATGTGTGATTTCTATTAGTACCTGCCAGGATATGTTGTGATATGCTAGATAGCGTAGTTACCCTGTTCGAGACTGTGGAATCACGACCAGTAGGACTATGATTGCATGTTATCTTCGACCTTGTTTGATTGGGGCTTGACCTAGCAGGAATACGACCATCTTAAATTTCGAGGACGAAATTCTTCTAAGGGGGGTAGACTTGTAACACCCAGTTTTCCAAATGAGGGCAATTTTGAAATTTTATAATTATAATCATTTAATAATGATATTTAAATCATATTGTGATTTTTGGTGATTTTTAATAGTGATTGGTGATTTTGATGGTTAACTAGCTAAACCCTAGTATTGCTAAGCCTAGAGACTAACCATGACCAAAGGAGCCTAGTCATGTGATTAGGAATTCAAATTACCTATTTTTAGCCTAAGGGTATTTTGGTCATTTTGGCAATTTTGTGAATTTGTAGTTTATAATTAAATAGTGTGCTAGCCTTTTTGTGAAGCCTTAACCTAGAGGTTAACCTAACCTAGATTAGTCATGAGGTTAAAATTAGGGTTAGAACATTCCTACTAAGTGCCAAGGTTAGTAATATCTAGATATTATTAGAGAAGATATTTCCTTTTGAGATATTTGTGAAAAGAAGCCTCAACCAATAGGAAGGCTAGGAATTTTGTTGGAGTGATCCTAACCACTCATCTAAAACCCTAACCCTACTGATTTCAACAGCCACATAACAGCCCCCCCCCTATTTATATCCTCCCAAATTTTAGGGATAGCCTCTTTTCATTAGGGTTCATCAAGTTTTAGAAAAGGTATTTCTCCATCTTCTAAAAATCCTATTAAATCCATTTTAATCCCTTTTTAACCCAAACAAATTGCATTGGGTTCTAATTTCCATCTACTTTCTGTTGGGAATTATTGTTCTCAGTTTTGGAGAGCTTTTGAGGTGGTTGACCATCAAGAGGAGTTCCCTTTGTGAAGCTTTGTGAAGTTGGTGATACATATAGGTAATTCCTTATCCCCACCTTAAATTTCTAAAAATTGCATCATTAGGAAGCCCTATATCTAGCCTAACTATAGGAATAGGATTCCCCAAAATTTCGTGTCATTTTGTGTCCAAACAGGACACGTATCAGTAGGCTGTGCATACTGTTTGATGAAATGCCCCAATGGGCATTTCGTGTGAAATTTGTGGTTTGGTTTGAATAGGAAATTAGTATTGGTCTCGCTTATGCATTTCTATAGTTTTTGTGGTGTCTTAGTGTCGTGTCTAGGCTGCACGGACACGTGAACACGCGGGGTGCCACGCGCGCGCGAGCTGTGTTGCATCCCCTGCTGCTCGGGGTCGATTGCGCAGCACACACCACGTGGCCACCTGATTTTTGGTACACGTGTTAGGTCAGTGACTGACACGAGGCTCGTCAAATTTCGAGTCCTCGTGTCGTGTCGGACACGATTTCCAGTGTGCACTGGGCTGTGTGTGTGCGTGTGTATACTGTGTGTTGTGATCTGTTTGTTAATCGATTTTAATGTTTTTAAATTATTTTAATGATTATTTAGATCCTAAATGAGTGGTTTAAATCTCGGTTACAACATATTGCTTATTGGTTTAGGTTTTAGATTGTGTTTTGTCTCGAAACATTGGAAGAACAGTGTAGTAAGTCTGATACATGTTGATACTTAAATTTCCAGTTTTATAACCATTTAATTCCTGTTGTGATAAGTCCTTAACTGATGTTTTAAATGTTTAGTTAGGTTCAATATACCATGTTAATCTCTGATTTTACAAGCCTACATAGTTGTTTGGGTTTAATTGGAGTTTGGCTCAATTTTTAAGAAATGAAAAACTGTGTTGATTTCCCTATTTCCTGATTTTGGTTCCAGATTTCAAAATGAGATTTGTCAATAGATTTAACCTATTAGGCACTCTGAAATACTTGTTATTAAGACTCTAACATATTCATCTATGTATTACTTAGTTGTATGTTGAATTTGGATTGAAATGGATGTGTTTTCAATACAAAATCTGAGTTTTCCTGTTGGCTATTCAATTGGTACTGTCATTGAAAACTGAGAAGGAAGCTTGAAAATCTGAGTTTTAGTTCAACTAATAACCTGAAATGTGGAGGGGGGAAACTAGTTTCATTCCTTCCTGTTTGATGTACTTACTTTCCTGAAACCTGGGATTAGACTTAACCCAGTTAGAGTACTGTTGACTGATTTTGAGTTGGATATTAGCTTGTGTTTTCAGTCTTAATAACCTGAGATTCAATTGTAATAACTGGGTTGTTTGAAGACCAAAACAGTTTTGGGTTGTATTTTTT
>JANAVB010005635.1:0-46258 GCA_029216955.1 Iris pallida | reverse complement strand
AGGCAAATCCTAAGGAATCACATCTTAGTGCCGTTAAGCGTATCTTCCGATACCTTAAAGGAACTTCTACAGTCGGCTTATGGTATCCTAAAACCAAATCCTTTGACCTAATAGGTTACTCGAATACAGATTTTGCGGGATGCAAAGTAGACCGTAAAAGTACCAGCGGCACATGTCATTTCCTAGGAAAGGCCTTAGTCTCTTGGTTTAGCAAGAAACAAAATTCAGTAGCATTATCAACAACTGAGGCTGAGTATATCGCCGCAGGACGTTGTTGTGCTCAGATTTTGTGGATGAAGTAAACCTTAGAAGACTACAATCTGCACTACACTAATGTTCCTATTTATTGTGACAACACTAGCACTATTAATTTACTAAGAACCCTATCAGTCATTCACGCAGCACAAGCACATAGAGATAAGACAACATTTTCTTCGTGATCATCAACAACACGGGGATATTTGCTTAGAATTTATTGACACAGATCATCAACTAGCAGATATATTCACAAAACTATTGGCTGAAGACCGCTTTAACATAATGAGGCGTAAGCTCGGTATACTTGAATTTTCAGATTCATAATGCAATATGGTAATTAAAATTAATTTCATGACTTGCAACTTTAATTTATTTAACGGAAATTATTTTTGGGTACAAACCTAAAAAGGGTATGTCTGTCACCACGACTACGGTCGAAGCGAAGCGGTACTTAAGAGTTCCCCGTGAACCTCCGTTAGCTGGGACAACCCCTACAGTTAACCCATAAATAACGTAAGTTATTAAATACTAGAGTCAAAAGTCATAAAGTTATTTTTTAACCAACCAGAACTGTATTTACTGTCTCGGAAATACAAGTGACCGAACTCGGGCCGAACTCTGACCGAGTTCGGACCGAATTCGGACTGAGTTCGGTCGGCGCTGTTATGGTTCCAGAAACGAACAACCGGCCCTAGCTACTTTATAAACCCCTCTTCCTCCACTCTTTTTCACTCACCAACTCGAGTTTACTCCTTATTTCTCCAAGAAAGTTCTTCCTCCTCCATCCTAGCAAGGAATCCAAGAGATCTGGTGGGCGTCTCGAATTCTTATCTTCCTCCTTTTTCTCAAAAAGGTAATCTACTTCCTTTCCTTCAATTTCTTTCAATGGCTCCAAAGCGTCATAGATCATCTTCCCAAAGGGCCTCCTCCTCTTCGGATTATACCCCTAGCCTTTTTAGTCCAGCATGACCAATGGATGCAGAAGACTATGACTCTACTTTGTTTCCGGACAAAGAGTTTTCTGATCTTTGGTTTAATTCTTTTCTGGTCGTAGGATTTGTAATGGAGCTTTTGTAAATTTTATAATATTTTTGAATATGCTCCTACTTTTTGACCACTTAGGATACCGAGATTTCTTCGAGGTATCAAAAACATTTTTGACAATGTCGTCCGAATGTTTTACTGCAATTTGCAAGTAGAACCTAACGGAAATTTCTATTCTTGCGTTGCTGGGCAAGAACTAGAATTCTCTGCCACCGATATCAGTGAATTTTTCCATGTTCCTGATCTTGGTGATGCTTTGGTTGACATTACCCATGTCCAGTTCCCTGCTGATGTTACCCTAGCCTCTTTTAGGGAACTCATTTGTCATCCAAACCCTGTTCCTCGTAGGGTTTATTCCAAGAACTTGAACCAATCCTTTTATGAACTTCATCGAATGATTTTCTCTGTCTTTCTTCCAAAGAAAGGATCCACAGATGAAGTGACCTTCTTGGAACTCTCTGCTCTCTATCACATTCATTTTGGCATTCCATTCTCTATCCCTAAGACCATGATGTCCTGGATGCTGAACTACAAAAATGCAGGAAGGAATCTGGTATATCCAATGCACTTGGTATCTATCTTTCGTCGTTTTGAGATTGACCTTCAGACATGTGCATTCTCCTCTACTCCTATCGAGCTTACCAGATCTCGACGGTTTCTGCTCCACCTCTGCCTCCTGGAGCTCAGCCTGCTCCAGCTGCTGACGCTGAGGTTCCTGATGCTCCTGCTCCTGCTCCAGCCCCTGCCCCAGGATTTGATCCGACTTTCTACCAGCGCTTTGATGATTTTGTTGCTATATCTGCGCAACGTCATCAAAGTTATCTTGATTCGAAGTTCCGACACATTTCTCAGGCCCAGATGCTGAGAATGGGATAGCTGATCTCAACTACAGCCTAGCCCATGATCCGATCTATCCAGTCACCATCCAGCCTCACCCAGGCTTTCCAGGTCCTCGGTTCACAAATGAGGTCTCCTTCCAGCACTTCGACCCCACTGTAGCCTACTTTCCTCCAGAGGCTCCTGGTGCTGACGACCCCACTATGTGACGTGGATTCAGTTTTTGGATAGTGGTATATTTGTTAGATGATCTTTTATGCCTTGATGTAGTTTTTTTTATATGTCTAAACTCACTAGTTAGACATTTTCTGATGATTGTACTCAGCACTTATTAGTATGACAGTTTCTTTATTTCCAGTATTTTCTTTCCATTGTAGCTATCTTATGCTATGATTATGTCCCTTTTACTTCACTCTGTCTTTTGTTCCTATTGTTGGCTTCACACATTACGGAGGTGCCAAGTCATTTTACTATTTGACAAAGGGGGAGAAAAAGAGTACCACATACCAAAAAGCATATACTATACAAATCGAAAAACAAACTCTCCCATTTTTTTCCGGTATACTTGTATTTTGTTCTATTTTATCAAGATATATTTTGGTATAGACTCAAGTTTGTTAATTATCAAAGTGGGAGAGATTGTTGGCCCATTCCATGGTCACACCCGATTTCGATAATCAACATACACTTAAGTCAATACACAAAATATACAAAATGCTGCTAATCATTTCAGGATATATGAAATCAATTTCAACGGACGTTGTACTGCATCAATGAAGCATCAACATCATCAAATTTGGAGATGACTCATTTTATATCTTATTCTGTATTTTACATTTTATTGAGTCTAGGATTTATTTTGTAAAATCAGTTTTGGTAATACTGGCTTAGGGTTATTTCAGTTCACTTTCTAAAAAGCTTACCCATTATCACTCATATTTCTTGTTACACTCATTTTACAAAATATTCCAAAATACTTTCAAAAACAATTTCTGTTAAAATATTTTGAAAATCTCCTGACAGAACTCCTAACCGAGTTCGGCCCGAGTTCGGTCAATTTATATTCAAACTTCTGTTGCCTCCAAATCTGCGAGCAACGTCTCTTTGCGAGATATTTGCATCCGAACTCTGCCCGAACTCTGTCCGAGTTCGGTTCCAGAAAACACCTATAAATAGAGAAGAACTTTTCATTTCAAATCATTCATTCACTCTTTATCTTCTCTTTTCTACTATTCAAGTGTTTTCAAACGATCCAAGATTTTCAAATCATACCTATACACCTCTTAGCCAAAAGCCAGTACTATCAGAGTTGATTTAGAGTCTTTTGGTATTCTAAGAGTTGTAAAGAGGTCGTTCCAAGTTCAACAACTTTTCTTGTTGTGGAGCTGGTCGTACGCTCGTCACCAAGTACGGTGTTGTAAAGCCGGTCGTGCGCTTGTCACCAAGCACGGTGTTGTAAGAGACTGCAAGATCTCAGTTAAAGCTTGTGCCATAGTGGATTAACATCGAGCAAGAGTACTCGAGACTGGATTAGTCCTCTCAGAGGGATACCAGTATACATCGCTGTGTCGCTGAGTTTGAATTCTCTATCTCTTGCTGTATTATATTTTCTCTTATTTCACTGCCATAGTTTTAAAGTTTAGTTTTAATTGGTGATTATTTTCGCTGCACACACACACTCTATTCACCCCCCCCTAGAGGTGCTCAACGGTCCTACAGAGTTCACTATCGACTTGATTCCCGGAACAGCCCCAGTGTTAGAGAGAGTCTACAAGATGGCACCGTCAGAATTAGAGATAATGTACAAGATGATTGAAGAACTTAGAACCAAGGGATTCATTCGTGTAAGTGGATCGCCTTGGGGAGCCCCGATGCTTCTTGTGAAAAAGAAGGATGGTTCGTCCAGATTATGTAGATTATCGTACCTTAAATTTAGTGACAATCAAGAACAGATATCCTCTCCCGAGGATAGATGACTTGTTTGATCAACTCCAGGGGGCAGCAGTGTTCTCGAAGATCGACTTACGGTCAGGATATCATCAGATCAGAGTCAGAGAGCAGGACAACCTGAAGACAGTTTTTAGATCCCGATATGGGCATTGGGAGTTCCTTGTTATGCCCTTTGGAGCAACCAATACGCCGGCTGTATACATGGATCTCATGACTCACATCTTCATGCCCGATTTGGATCAGTTCGTGATTGTGTTCCTAGACGACATCCTGGTCTACACTAAAAGTGAGGCAGAGCATGAGCAGCATCTCAGAGTTGTTCTTCAGATTCTCAGAGAGCACCAGTTGTATGCCAAGTTTAGTAAATACGAGTTTTGGATCGATCGTATTTCGTACTTGGGCCATATCATCACCGGAGGAGGAGTTGAAGTGAATCCCCAGAAGATCGTAGCCATTGAGACATGGCCAGTGCCTAGCACGGTTGCAGATGTTCGTAGTTTTCTTGGATTGGCCGGCTACTACCGTTGATTTGTTTCAGACTTTGCTCGGATTTCAGCACCACTGACCCAGTTGACACGCAAGGATGTGCAGTTTGCTTGGACAGCAGAGTGCCAGGATTCTTTTGAGAAGTTGAAGCGAGGCTTGATGATGGCACCCATTCTCACGCTTCCAGATGGAACTGTAGGATTCTCAGTATATTACGATGCTTCAGGGAAAGGTTTAGGATGTGTTCTGATGCAGCATGGGAAGGTAATAGCTTATGCATCACGACAACTTCGTGATCATGAGAGGAATTACCCAACCCATGACTTGGAATTGGCAGCAGTAGTGTTCGCACTTAAGTTATGGAGACACTACTTGTACGGAGATAGGGTGGAGATTTTCTCCGACCACAAGAGCCTGAAGTATGTTTTCACTCAGAAGGATCTTAACATGCGTCAGAGAAGGTGGCTAGAGCTACTTGTGGATTATGATGTCAACCTGCAGTATCACCCAGGGAAGGCCAACGTCGTTGTAGATGCATTGAGCAGGAGAGCCGGAGTTTATTTCCTAACAGCACAACCAGAGCTATTAACAGATCTTCAGAAGATGGGTATAGAAGTTTTCTCCCTTTCAGTATGGCATTGATGGCCAGTATGTAGGTTCAGTCCACTATAATCGAGAGAATTCGGATAGCGCAGTCAGCAGATTCCAAGCTTCAGCAACTCAGAGCAGAGTGTGAGTCAGGGCGAAGACCAGAGTTATGTATCCACGAAGACGGTACACTTTGACATGGGAAGCGTCTTTGTGTACCCTGTGGAGATATCAGACAGGAGATCATGACAGAGGCTCACAGTTTGTAGTATTCCGTTCATCCAGACGGTACGAAGATGTACCGTGATATCCGTCAGCACTTTTGGTGGAATGGCATGAAGAGGGAGATAGCCCGTTTGTCTCTCGATGTTTGGTTTGCCAACAAGTTAAAGTTGAACATCAGAGGTCAACTGGACTTCTTCAGCCCTTTCCAATTCCAGAATAGAAGTGGGAGCATATAACCATGGATTTTATGACTGGATTACCTAGATCCTCGGCTAGCAGAGATGCTATTTGGGTTATTATAGACAGGCTCACGAAGGTGGCTCATTTTCTCCTGTTCAGAGTTGGTTAGTCGACGTCTCAGCTAGCAAAAATGTACCTTAGGCAGATCATCAGACTTCATGGTGTACCAGTCAGAATCACCTCGGACAGAGATTCCAGATTTACGTCGCACTTTTGGCGTAGCTTACAAGATAGTTTGGGAACTCACCTCCAGTTCAGCTCCGCTTATCATCCGTAGACTGATGGCCAGTCAGAACGCACAATCCAGACTCTTGAAGGCATGTTAAGATCTTGTACGCTCGACTTCGGTAGATCGTGGAAAGATCACCTGCACCTGGTGGAGTTCTCATACAACAACAGTTTCCAGGCTAGTATCCAGATGGCACCGTTCAAGGCACTATATGGTAGGAAGTGTCGATCCCCGCTAGCATGGGACGATGTCGGAGAGAGACAGATGCTCAGTCCAAAAATGATTGCTCAGACCGTTGAAGTGGTTAGAAGAGTCAGAGATCATCTTCGAGTTATCCAAGATCGCCAGCGTCATTGGGCCGATTCTCATCGGCATCCTCTTGAGTTTTCTGTCGGCGACCATGTATTCCTAAGGATTTTGCCTAACCGTGGCGTCATTCGTTTCGGCGTACGGAGAAGGCTTAGTCCTAGGTATATAGGACCGTTCGATATTCTGGAGCGAGTAGGAGATGTATCCTATCGTCTTGCTCTTCTGCTGTCTCTGTGAGGTGCATAATGTGTTCCATGTATCCCAACTGCGACGGTATATCCCGGACCCGAGCCACATCCTAGATCATTCGAAATTGGTTGTTGGTACCAACCTTTCGTATGAGAAGGCCCGTGTCTATATTGGACCGAAGAGAGAAGATACTCAAGAACATGACTATCAAGTTAGTCCGAGTTGTTGGGGTCATCACTCTTTGGTTGACTCAACATGGGAGCGTGAGGATGACATCCGGTCGCGATATTCTGACCTGTTTGACTCGTGAGGTATAATATCTTTCTTTTGCCTCATGCCTTCGATTCCTTGCTTGTATGAATAATTAATTGATTGCTTGATTAGTATAGCTTGTCTGTGAATAGTATAGCTTGTTCTTGTCCCTTTAGCCTCTTAATTAAATTCCGTGGACGGAATTCTTTTAAGGTGGGTAGAGTTGTAATGCATGTGGTTCGTATTGCATATCTTGGTATACGTATACGTAATTTGACCCATATTGCATGTCTCCCTGCTTGATTTATTCTAGCATTTCATTGATTGGTTTATTCTTGGGTTGGTTCGTCTTGGCTTGGTTTGCTTTTGTTCATCATGAACCAAAGGTAAACCCTCCTACCTACCACCACCCTCCTTATTTATAACCCCTTCCTTTTCTCTCTCATCATTATTTCCTTCCTTCTTCATTTACTCTCTACCATTACTTCTTCAACCACCAGGAGGGAGAGAGAGAGAGTTTAGGCAAGTGCAAACTCGCTTTATGATGGATCTCAAGTTTTATTGTTCCATTCTCTTCCTTACTTGATTCTAAGCTTCTTTAGAACTTGTATTTTTGGATTTGATGGATGGATTCTTGTAGATCTAAGTTTTTAACTTTTTGGTTTTTCTTGGTTTTGATCTCTAAAACTTACTTATTTTCGAAAACTAATGGTTCTATGTTGTAGAGAATTCAATTTCATGCAGTTTTGGCTTTTGTTTCGCTTGATTTCGACTTCGAATGAGTAAGTTATGGCCATTACAAGTTTTCGGAACTTTTATGGCTGAACTTGCTGTTTGGGGACGATGACCCCCATGCGCCCGGGAGGCCATGCTGTGAAGTCCTGGTAACGTATCCCTTAACTCCGAGCGTGTCATGCACGTAGGTTTCCTACGCGCATGTACTGAAGACGCAACGTGAGTTTTCCATGCACCGATTGGTGCAAAAATCCCATGCGTCGATTGTGCAGGAATCCCACGTGCCGATTGGTGCAGGAATCCCATGTTTCGATTGGTGCAGGAATCCCATGCGCCGATTGTGCAGGAATCCCACGTGTCGATTAGTGCAGAAATCCCATGCGCTGATTGTACACGAATCCCACACGCCGATTGGTGCAGTAATTCTATGCGCCGATTGTGGAGGAATCCCATATGCCGATTGTGCAGGAATCCCACGCACAGATTGGTGCAGGAATCCCACGCGCCAATTGGTGCAGGAATCCCATGCGCCATTGTGAAGGAATCCCACGCGCCGATTGGTGCAGGAATCCCATGCGTCGATCGTGTAGGAATCCCATGCGCCGATTGTGCAGGAATCCCATGTGCCGATTGTGCAGGAATCCCACGAGCCGAATGGTGCAGGAATCCCATGCGCCGATTGGTGCAGGAATCCCATACGCCAATTGGTGCAGGAATCCCACGCGTCGATTGGTACAGGAATCCCATGCGCCGATTGTGCAGGAGTCCCACGCGCCGATTGGTGCAGGAATCCCATGCGCCGATTGTATAGGAATCCCACGTGCCGATTGGTGCAGGAATCCCACGCGACGATCGTGCAGGAATCCCATGCGCCGGAATTGCTCTATTTTACTGTTTTTGCCTGTTTAAGTTGTTTTGTAGCTAGAATCTTGAAAAACTCAAAATATGAAAGTTATAGATCTTTTTCTTGGCTTCAAAAATATGTCACTAGTTATTTTATGCAATTTCTCTCATTCATGATAAGATAAGAATAGAACACGATAATGGCCCGCTGGGGCCCACTCTTGGCAAGTAAACTGACATGATATATCATGACATGCTGTTACGATAGCTAGTCTGACATGACAAGTATGAAAGACTTGGACACCTTGGACGATTACGTTTGTACAAATAAACTGGTACTGTCTTGCATCATGTCTAGGATGGAAATCCCAGAGTACCACGGTCAGGGGTACCTACTGAAATTGACTAAGGCTAATTAACTAGAATGATTCAGTAGTCATGAAAAGATTTCCAGCTACAGGCAATCCCGTTATCTGGACGCATTTAGTGGACTTATAGCCTACCGACGAGTAGGGCACATTTCCAGCACACAGTCACGTGTTGCATTCTTCAATAAACAAACATTCGACCTGGATAACCGGATGGTCTGCAGGGCTTGTGGATGTTGGGATAATCTCATTGCATCTTGCTACTAACTAGGCCTGTGATAACCCTAGTTAGTTAAAGTATCAAGCCGTACTCTTTGCTTGGCCGTGCTTGATTGGATGGAATCTAGCTCAGCTTAGTCTTGTCCTGATCCTGTACAAGATTGTGACATGACATGATTTTTGATGCTTGTCTTAATAATAACGATCAGGGGTCCAGTTCTGTTCAGGCGAAGGGTTACAACCCGGTCTTTGTTTGGTTTAAGGGTGTAACCTGTCTCCCGGAGCAGTTCTGTGTCCTCTCTTCGTTCATTATCTTATTGTAACCCCAGGCTATGCTAGTCATGTTTTACTTATTTCAGCGCCATGATTATCTATACTGGCCTTAACAATAAAGATCAGGGGTCCAGTTTTATTCAGGCGAAGGGTTACAACCCCGGTCCTTGTTTGGTTTAAGGGTTGTAATCTGGCTCCCGGAGCAGTTCTGTGTCCTCTCTTCGTTTATTGTCTTCACTGTATCAATAGTAATTGAGGCGGGTTTCTATTCAGGGAAAGGATTGCAATCCCGGTCCTTGTTTGGTTTAAGGATTACAGTCTGGCTACTTGAATGGTTTCTTCGTGCTCAATATATTATTGTTATCTTAATTATTATCATTATCTTTTAATTATCCTTACCATTTATTTTTGATATGCTGGTTTTAGTTCCTAAGTGAAGCCTCCTTTGTGGCACTTGCTCTTTTTGGGGTCTGATCCAGGTGGTTTTGTATGGCCAGATATTGGAGCAGCACTAGAGGATCTACCTGTCTTCCAGCCAGATGGTGACCACCAGACGTAACCCTGGCAATGAGTGGATTTCTTTTGTCCTCCCACTTAATTGTAAAATTATTCTTTTGAGGCGTTTAGCCGACGAGCACTTGTTTAGCTCCGTTGCACCTTTATTTACTGTCGGTCTACGGGCTGTAACATGATCGACAAATCCTAGGGTTGATCATGTATGACTGAACTCTTGCTAGTCCTGACATTTTGTACGACTAGCTTCATGATCATCCAATATGTAATGTATGGGACGCCTTGCTATTATATATTTGGTGCTCTGACATCTTGTAACTATTATTGCTTGCTTGAGATTGAAACAATAGGCTTGTTCATGACCATAGCAGACTGTTGGCTTGTAGTTAAACCCTCATGTATCTAGACAGCCGTGACTGTATAGCGAGGTGGGTTGCACTTCAATATACGTAGCTGGCTATGTACGCCCCCACTCTCCATTATTCTGGTTCTGGGACGTGACATTGGGGTTTCATAGTTTGTCACAGCTTTTCTTACCAGGACTTTGGGGTTATATTATAGTTTGTCAAAGTTTTCTTACCAGAGTTCTGGGGTATACCGTGACAGCTCATACATAATATTGCCCTCAAGTGCATTTCATACACACTAGATAGTCTGCTTAGTATGTGTTACTTGATCATTTGTTTATTACTTTGATCACATGTCTATTATCCGGATTACATGTTACTACCTTCACATGATTTTCTGTACTTCATATCGGCATGTATATTGTGTATCTTGCTACGTTCCTCGGAGGACCTGGTTCCCTTCCAGGTTGGCTGAGTAGGGTTGTGGAGTTTTTTACTGGATTGTTGCTGGTACTCATCTCATTACAGGTATTCACTCTTTTGAAGTTTGTATGTTTCAGCTACTGCTATTTGAATCTGCTTAGTAGTATGTATTTATAGACTCATATTATTTCTTTCGAGTCTATTCGCGCAAGTATGATTATTGGGCGGCAGACTAGTATTAATATATTTTTTTCTTATGCTTCTGGTATATGGATTGAGATATAGAGTTGATATAGTGATAGTTACACCATTTTAAACAGCTTATACGTATTCAAGTCAGACTAGAGTCGGGATGAATACGTAGTTGGTCATGTCAGGTGGCTTGGTCCCGCATATTTTGGGAATGGGGCGTGACAAATATGTATTCAAAGGTTTCTCAGTCTAATGGATCTCTGAATAGTATATATGCTATTAATCTACAAGTGAACTCTAAACATCACTATGTATTAACTTGTCACAAGTATAAGTCTAATCTTCCACAGATATGAAGTAAGCAATAGTTTGAATAAAATATTAAATAATATAGTACATAATAATATATAATGATAATATAGTCATACTTATCAAGTAGAGAAAAATTCATTACAAAACATACAAATAATAAAGGTAGAAAGAAAGATAATTGGACTCAGTATCTGAAACCCGAATACTGAGTCCAAGGACAGAGCCTACCCAATCTTTGATCTACTTAGCCGACAAGATCTTCTCATCCTTCATGTAAGGGGCCTGGTCCATACACCTTCGGATAAAATTGATAGTACAAGATTGGAAGGAAACCAAGTACTCAGAGGGACAAACAAGATATAACATGCCACAAATATAAACAATGTATAAATATGTCCAGGGTTCTCTAACCTCTATGTATGTGCAAATTAGGACAAATTTCGTACGCATGTACTGTTTGTCTGAAATAGGATCATCAAACAACTTAGGAGGCTATATGTTGTCATAGTACATATACTGCATCCAGTTATTTGTATAATGTTCTCGAACACGAGAGGCCAACTATAATATCCAAGGTCATCATACTTGCACCTCCATTGGACACTACAAGGAAAACCCTCTTTTACAACGTTCCATCTACAACACTTCTTTAAAATGTTGTTAAATATGAGGGTCTTCTACAACCTTTATGGTAAAAATGTTGTAAAATACATGTGCAAACAACATTTTATATTCAAACGTTAAGGCTTCTACATTGGTCATTCACAAAAGTTGTGTATTATTGTCTTCAACAATGTTTTATTAACATTGTCATATTTATTCATTTTGACAACATTTATTTACAGTTGTCAAAGGTATTTGTTTTGACAACATATTTAAAATATTGTAAAAATATCATGTTCAACAACGTTTATCAAATGTTACAATTTGTTTTATATTCTACAATATTTGTTTGATGTTGTAAAAGTAATTTGATTTTACAATTTTATATAAACGTTGGGTATGTTATATCATTTTCAAAAAAGCTATATGACTCGCTTTGTACCAGCGTAGTACTCGCACATAGGTGACGTGGCACAGAAAAAGAGGAGATATTGCTATTCCAGCTGGCTGGAATTTTTTCAAACTACTTCTAAGCCATTGGATCTATCCAATGGCTGTTATGCAAAGTAAAAAATTGTGGGTTAAACCACCTTCTTCTCCCCAAAATAAGCTGCCGATCAAGCATCTAAGGGTTTCTTCATCTGATTTTTTTCCTCTCTCTCCCAAGGAGCAACGAGCAAATCATGTAAAGAAATTTATCCTTATAACTGATATGTCTCAAATTGTTAGTTTATATTTTAATTTTTGAAACAGTGGATGAACGAAGGACTATTTAGTTCAGATCTTGTTATTGGCTTTGTGTTTTTGATACAGTAGAAAAATCAAGGGTTCTTTAATTCGAATTTTGGTATTTTCTTTGGTCGATTTTTTTTTTTGCATGGTATTGTCTTTGGTTTTTTTTTTTTTTTTCTGCTTCCATTTGATTTAGAGTAATAAATTTGATTCTACTTTTTTTTGAATATTCTACTGAGTTCGAAGTTTTTTTTTTTCTAATGTACATTATCTTAGGTTTGTTTCGTAGATGATGGTAGGTGCAAGTGTAGATAACTTGGAAAATGGTGAAGGTGAAAAACCGCAAGATATTGACGATACTGATCTATATATTGGGCAAAAATTTGATACAATAGATGAATTATATGAGGCGTATAAAAGTTATGGACAACGATTGGGATTTGCAGTTAGAAAATTAACTCAAAGAAAGAATCGAGATGGAATTATCAGAAGTGTGTCATATTGTTGTAATCGAGAAGGGGAGCCTACTAACGCAAGTCAAGACCCAACCAAACCCCAAAAGACCCACCGGATGGGGTGTAAAGCTAAAGTAACTGCACGGTTATATATTGATGACAAATGGGAGATTACTACACTTGTTCTTGACCACAATCACGATGTTAGCCCAAGCAAATCTCGGTTCTACCGTTGCAATCGAAAAGTAAGTGCACATGTGAAACATCGACTTGATCTTAACGACCAATCAGGAATTAGGATGCACAAGAATTACATCTCTTTGGTAAACGAGGCTGGTGGATATGACAATATTATGTGTAGTGAAAAAGATTGTAGAAATGTGATCGAAGAAATAAGGCGACTGCGACTTGGAGAGGGAGATGCAATGGCTATTATGAGATATTTTTCGAAGAAGGTAAGAGAGAACACAGGATTTTATTTTGTTGTGGACTTGGATAACGAGGATCGTATGAAAAACGTATTTTGGGCTGATGGTTGGAGTAGAGAAGCATATAAGGAGTTCGGTGAAGTTGTTAGTTTTGATACCACATACTTGACTAACAAGTATGATATGCCATTCGCTCCTTTTGTCGGGGTGAATCACCATGGCCAATCAATATTGCTTGGATGTGGATTGCTCTCGAACGAAACTACAGAAACATTTGTATGGTTATTCAAAAAGTGGCTAAAATGCATGTCTGGGTGTGCTCCACAAGCAATTATAACTGACCAAGATAAAGCCATGCAAAATGCGATTGAGATGGTTTTTCCTAAAGCTAGACATAGATGGTGTTTGTGGCATGTGATGAAAAAGGTGCCCGACAAGTTTGGCAAGTACACTGAAAAAGAGAAAATTGTTAATGCTTTGAAAGAGGTGGTATACGATACACAAAGTCCAACCGAGTTTGAAGAATGTTGGAAGAAGATGGTGGATAAGTATAGCTTAGAGGAAAATAAATGGTTGAGTGATTTATATGAAGAGAGACAGCGATGGATACCATGCTTTGTGAAAAACACATTTTGGGCAGGAATGTCGACGACTCAACGCAGTGAAAGCATGAATGCTTTCTTTGATGGATTTGTCCATTCAAAAACAACATTAAAACAATTTGTTGAGCAATACGAACAAGCACTAAGGAAAAAAGTGGAAAAAGAGCTAAAAGAAGATGCTGAATCATTTTCAAAGTCAATTCCTACTATTACTAAGTATCCTTTTGAGAAACAAATTCAAAGAGTTTACACCCTCTCTAAATATAGAGAGTTCCAAGCTGAAATTACTGGGAAGATGTATTGTGATTGGATCGACATCGAGGAGGGCTCCGAGTTTTCGAAGTATGTTATTCGTGAGGATTTTTGGCTACACGATTTCTGTAAAAAGTTGTCATTTGTTGTATCGTTTCATAAAACAGAAACTATTGAAGATAAAGTCGATGAAGATAAAGCTGATGAAAGCGAATTTGATGATAACGAAGCAGATGAAAGTCAAGCAAATAAAAAAAGGGTTGATTTTGATGTTCATTGCAGCTGCCAAAGGTTCGAGTTTAGAGGAATATTTTGTAGGCATGCAATCATGGTACTAATGCGTAATGGGATTCAACATATTCCAGATAAGTATATCTTAAGGAGGTGGAGAAAAGATGTAAAGAGACCGCACACAAGGGTTAAGGTGAGTTTTAGTTGTTGGGAAAATAATGAGACAAGCATCCGTTACAATCAAATGTGTATGAAATTTAGTGAGGTTGCAAATTTAGCCTCGACAAATGATGAGCAATGTAAAATTGTTAATGACTGGTTGGACAGTAAGGTCAAGGAACTCATATCCAAGTCAAAAGAACTTGAAAATGTTAAAGTGGGAAAGGATGTTCAAGAAGTTGAACAATTGGAAACACAGCAAGAGGATCAAGAAGTTGAACCTGCGCCAATGATACGTGATCCAAAAGAGAAGAAACGTAAAGGACGTCCCAGATCTACTAGAATCCAAGCTACGAGGAAACGTACATCTACAAAAAAGAAGCCTTCGATTGAAAATGGCCAAGTGAGTTTTTTATCATGCATTTTAAATTCTACATACTATAGATTGTTTATATTGATATTTTACATATAAATGTTACAGGATATTATCAGAAGCGATGCACCCAATTCCATATTGAATGGTATGACTATGACCCAAGATAGTGTTGCAACAACCCGAACACCACCACAAGGTAGTATACATCAAGAAAGAATGTATATGAGCGCTCCAACTGGTACATATATGAGTGCCCCTTATTGCACATATACGAGCGCCCATCCTGGCACATATACGAGCGCCCCTCCTGGCACATATATGAACGTCCCTCATGTGAGTATCTTACCTACTAAATTCTCATCTTCTTTATAACTTAAATTCTTTATTTCACTCTAAATGAAATAATTTTGTTGTTTGTAAAGGCAAATATGAATAACCCATGTGGATTGGTGAGTACGCGACCTGTTTCTTTCTTAGAACAACTATTGGTAAGATAACAATATATAAGTGTGTTGGCCGTAAATGTACTTTTTGGAAACTTTATCTGTTTATAGTAATGTGTTTTTTTTTCATGATAGAACCCTCGTATTCAACCGCATGAGCTCAATATGGGAGAAGACGATGCTTCGCAAGCTTGTTTGATGAAGAACTTGAATGATGATAAATTACATGATTGATGAACTTGAATGATGATGAACTTAGCAACTTTTGAACTTTTGAATTTAATGTAAATGAGAAATGTTATGTTAAATGATGCAAAGTGTTAACAGAAAGTACACTGCGCATAGAATGGAATTTGTTAGCAAGCATAATACTTCTGCTGCAATCCGATGTTGTGAAAAACATGAACACATATAGCATTTCTGATCTGGATGCTGCAATCCAGTGTTCTGGTATCAAATTTGAGATAGCACTTTATAACAAAGATATTTCTTTGTCTTTTAAAGCATAATACTCTGTTTGTTGTACTCGATGACTTGTGAATCATCTGATACTCTTAATGCATAATACAACTTTTTTCCAGTTACATTTGCAACTGATGAATGAGTAAGCAAGCAATACTCTTGTTGTAGTAGTGTTAACACCTCTTCCATTCCGGCCTTAGAGATTGAACCAGTGAAGACATTTTAAGAACAAATTTGGAACTAACTGAATTTTTTTTGAAATAAAGATTGTAGTCAGTGATTCAGCACAAGACTAATGAAAATGAGAATTACAAATTGGCACTCTCTTCCCCTCTACACTCTTATATAATCTCATTACAAGAATGTGTAGCAGTCTTTACAATTGTCCAGCTACCTACTTAACTAACTTGTACAACTAACTGTGCTTGGAGTTCAGTTGGTTCTAACTGCTATGCTGATGAACCATAATCGTTCCTGAGTTCCCTGGTCTTGGTCCTTTGGGTCGACGCCGCTCAGCATGAGAAGCTGTCGACCATGGTTTGCTCCTTCCTCCAACTCCCGAACCTGCTACGTAGTTTGGACAATGAGTACACGAATCGGCACGAGCCGGTGAACTCCAAACAGCCGTCCTCGTCCCCGTCGGCTAAAAACTCCCATAATTTCCTAAATGCCACTTATTGGCCAAATCCTCCGTCGCCATCATTATCGTCTTCTTACTCCTCCCAGAATAGACCTTTGAGCTCGACGAACACCGACTTGTAGAGATTGTCGACGAGAAACTCGGGCGCCTCCGGGCCGTTGTACCCATCGTAGATGCCGACAAAGAGCCAGCGATTCTTCTCCAGAGAAGGAGTCGAGGGTGCCGGAGCTCCCGCGCTCGATTGGGGGGGGGGGGCGAGAGGAAGAAGCCGCGGTCGAGAGGGGCTGGACGCGGTAGCTCCGGCGGCGTCTCCAGCTCCGCCGCCGACGAGCTGGAGGGGGATGGCGGAGAAGGAGGAGGAGCTGCGGAAGTGGGATATGGCAGCGGCGGAGGTGGAGGTGAGGGAATCGTAGATCGGGACGCGGGCGGAGGAGTTGGCGGAGACGGAGGCGCCGGAGAAGAACAGAGGTTTAACCCATCACATTTGGAATCACCCCCCTCTCTCTCGTTACACACTCCCTCTCTCTCTAGATTTGCAGCATTCACTTATTTTGCTTGGAAGGGTTTGGGGGAGAAGAAGGTGGTTTAACCCACAATTTTTTACTTTGCATAACAGCCATTGGATAGATCCAAGGGCTTAGATGTAGTTTGAAAAAATTCTAGCCAGCTGGAATAGCAATATCTCCTCTTTCTCTGTGCCACGTCACCTATGCGCGAGTACTACGCTGGTACAAAGCGAGTCATATAGCTTTTTTGTATCATTTTACAACGGTTAAGAAACATTGTAAAAGGTTTATACTTAAAAACTTTATAAAATATTGTAAAAGATGTATATTTCACAATGTTTAGACAATATTATACATTTATATATATTTTAAATATTTATATGATGATATTATTGAAAATGTTGGTCTTATTAGGTCGATAACTCACTTGGTAGCATTTCATGAATGTCTTTCGATCTTTGGCAAACACTAATGTTCTTGATTAATATTCTCAACTTTCTTCTTAGTATATTAATAAGTTTCGAATGAGCTGATTGCTCTTCTAATAGCATGGGGACTAACCTATTTTAGAGGAATTATATAGCGGAAGCAGTTTCGATGCCCCTAAAACTTGAAGCACATTGGAGGATCATTTCCAAATTAATCCATGTAATTTCTTTATATTTTTCAGGATAGGATTGTTAAAGAACATTTAAATTGTGTAATGCTCGACATGTATGAACTGATTATTAGGAAAACTTTTGAAACTCGTAGGTTATTTGACGTAGGAGAACTTTTGTAGGGCTTCTTCCTGACCTTAAATCACTAGGTTAACTTCTTAAATGTCAAAGCTATAAAGCACTTCGACCGAGTGGATCGGCTTAAGATGGAGGTAAGTGATCTAAAAAAAAGAAAGCACTATATTTATAGGATGATATTATAATAAATTTGTTTAGAAATTTTTTTAAAAGATAGAGATTTAATTTATATTAGAATATTTTAAATATGATTTGAACATATTTTTATTATGATTTATTATAAAGTTACTTTTTTGAATCTTTGTTATGTATTTAATTAGATAATATCATGTAGTTATTTTAAATATAACTTAAAATTTGAATATATTTAGAATTTGTTTTATGTTCAAGTTAATTTTTAATTTTTTCATCGACTAAGCGAGAAGATAACATACTCGATAGTTAAATTTTTTTAATTTGTACATATTAATCATTGATAATATATTACTGCTTATTTTTGAGCTATTTATAAAATCATATTATAATATAGAGATCTTATATGTATACGATAGTTAAACTTTTTTAGTTTTATATTACGACCTAATTTTTAGCCATTTCTAAGTAGTATTATTGAGTATACCAACAAAATTTGACAATGAAAATCTTGACTATATTTGACAGATGAAATTTTTGATATTTATTAAATTATCGAGTATACCAAAAATTCACCGAGTCCAAAGAGGTAACCGGATTTGAGTATATACCAAAAATTCATGTCAAATATTCACTATGTCGAATATGCACCTAGTCCAAAGGGGTAATGAATCTATATTAGAGAAAAGTAGGCTTCATCGTGGAAGTTTTTATTCCAAAAATGTCCTCATCGACACTTATTAATTAAATTGTTCATTAAATTTAATATGGATGAAATATACATTCGGTATTATCTTCTACTATATAATGAGACTTCAAAACGGCTCAAAAAGTGAGCCTTCTAAGCCGAACGTATATCATGGTCCATATTTTTTTTTAAATTACGGAGTATAAAAATTAACTTCCTCATCCACCATTAAAAACTAACTTTCTCTTTTTTATTTCGTACAAATATCTATTTAAAAATTAAATTTAAAACTGTTTAAACTAAATTTAAAGGAAAAAATATCAAAAAATATTTTAATTGTTTAACAAATCTTAATCCAAATATATATATTTAAATATTTGAACTATTTTTCAGCAATATCATAGAGATATTTATACATAACAAACTATAATTGAAATTTAATTAATTTTTTGCAGATTTTAATTTTTTTTTTAATTATAGTTTGTTATGTATAAATATCTCTATGATATTGCTGAAAAATAGTTCAAATATTTAAATATATATATTTGGATTAAGATTTGTTAAACAATTAAAATATTTTTTGATATTTTTTTTCCTTTAAATTTAGTTTAAACAGTTTTAAATTTAATTTTTAAATAGATATTTGTACGAAATAAAAGAGAGAAAGTTAGTTTTTAATGGTGGATGAGGAAGTTAATTTTTATACTCAGTAATTTAAATAAAAATATAGACCATGATATACGTTCGGCTTAGAAGGCTCACTTTTGAGCCGTTTTGAAGTCTCATTATATAGTAGAAGATAATACCGAATGTATATTTCATCCATATTAAATTTAATGAACAATTTAATTAATAAGTTTCGATGAGGACATTTTTAGAATAAAAACTTCCACGATGAAGCCTACTTTTCTCTAATATAGATTCATTACCCCTTTGGACTAGGTGCATATTCGACATAGTGAATATTTGACATGAATTTTTGGTATATACTCAAATCCGGTTACCTCTTTGGACTCGATGAATTATTTTTTGATAAGATTAGAAAGAAACAAATACAAATAATTTAACTTGCAATGCATGTGCATCTTCTACTATAGTATAATAAAAATATAATAAAATATATTTTTGGACAGAAAACTTTTACGTTGAAGCCTACTTTTGTCATTATATAGTAAAATATATTTTTCCACTAGCACATTTATCAATACATATTTTATATTTATCAATACACGTATTAAGTAAAAGGTGTATTGATAAATATTCTGGTTAGATTATCCATATAAATTACGTATTTATCAATATTTTAACATTTAACCTTAGGACACATGCTAACAAAACTCTTTTTTTATTTCCTATATCATTTGATTGAGCCCAAAAATTTTAATCACACAACCATGGATTAATTGTTGTCAGGTGCACTGTGTATGATTTGATCTTATTGGCATAAAATAAATATTTCAAAAATTGAATTAGAGAACGATTCGGTCAAAACAATAGGTTTGGAAAAATCGATCCAACATGTAAGGTAATTCGGATTGAACAACTTATATAGAATTACAGTCATATATGTTGAATATATGAGCTCAAGTTATATTGACCATTGGATTTTGGACTAAAACTTTCCTTGGAAAGAGGAGTAGCTAAATAACCCACAAAGCAGATGGGTGATGATAGGGGTGGGCATACGGTTTTAGGACCCGCGGTTTTGACCCGGTCTGAACCGTAAAATGTCCAAACAAACCGGTTCTTAAATTTTGAAATTTAAACAGGACAAGTCAGGACATGTCGTGTGACATTAGCGGATCGGAACAGGTCCTATTTTTAAAATAAACGAGGCCCCGACTCGACCTGTTTCTAGGGGTATACATTTTTTATTATCAATTTTTGGATTTTTTTTGTTTGTTATTATAGTCTATCTTATAACATGTTATTATTTAGCAAACAAATTCTAGAAATTTGGTAAGACATTAGACTTATTTTATTCTTATAGATAATAGAACATATGTAAATAACATCAGATGTATTTTAATGTACCCGGACCAGTCACCATTTAGAAAGGTAGTCTTCACATCCATTTGATGTATTTTAAGATTGTGTAATGCTGCTATTGCAATTAACATCAGAATTGATGTTATCCTTGTTACTGGTGAATATGTATCAAAATAATCAATTTTTTGTTTTTCATTATATCATTTGACAACCAGTCTTGCTTTATATTTATCAATAGTTCCATCAGCTTTTATCTTCCTCTTGAATATCCATTTACAGCACAATGGCTTACATCCTGGAGGAAGATCAACTAGTTCCCATGTATGGTTTTGCATAATGGACTATATTTCGCTATTTATAGCTTTTTTCAAAGTGGTGCCTCTAGTGTAGACATTGCTTCTTTGAAAGTTTAAGACTCATTTTCTAACATGAATGTTAGAAATTCAGGTCCAAAGGTCTTCGATATTCTAGACCTCTTACTGCGTCTAGGATCATCTTCCTTATCTATATCTTTTTGACCATTATGTCTAATATTATCTTAATTTCTTTTTAATGTTTCTCTTTCATGTATCGTCTTACATGGAAAGATATTCTCAAAGAAGGATGCATTCCTAGATTCAATAATCGTATTATTATGTATCTCCAAAATGTCTGATTTATGTACGAGAAATCGATAAGCGTAACTTCTTTCAGCATGTCCTATAAATATGTCGTCAAAGGTCTTAGGACCTATTTTAACCTTTTTAGGCAATGGATTGCCACTTTTGCAAGATATTGTCACGACCCGTTACCCAAATTGTTGGGCCGGGCAGACCCATGTCCAGCCTACGCTTGGTTAAAGTGTAGTAAGCTGTTCTAAGAATAGACAATAAAGGATCTAAGCTGCTAACAGTTCTAAAATCATATTCAAAAGGTTCATCACAACACAGCATCTATAAGCGAAGGTAAACAAGTACAGACTTAATAATACACTTCCAAGTATCTAACTGGAGACAAAGTTCAGTATCCAAATATAATTACAGACCAAAATCTAAGTCTCAAAACACATGAAAGATATCTAAGCAAGGTTCCCCGCTAGGGCCTCTTCTGGAGCTAAGGCCAGGTCCTCAAAATCAGTGCCATAACATGTAACACATAGCATTTCCTCCTCGGAAAGTGAACCTACAACGTTATCCTGTCAGGACGGGAGCAAGTACAACCTCTACAACTAAAGTACTGAATATATAATGAAAGAGATGTACGACAAGAAATATGGTGTAATAAGTCTATAAAATAGAAAATACTGGAAACATGGCCTCATGGTACAACTGGGATCACAGTATCATAATAACACAGGGAACATGGCATATCTCATAGTATATCATGGCAATACATATTCATTTTAAAGTTTAAAACTGTAGTAGGTGAGTGATCAGTCAATAGGTAAAATAGGATGTACAGTGGTACATATCAATTTTTTGAAGTGTACATACGTACACTTAACGGCATCGGTGTACATCCATACACAAACGCGGGACCAGACATACGACACAGATACATATAGAATGTAACGGTGCTCGGTAAATACATACGGAGAAGGGGGTCATGATCACGTACACTACTAGCAGTTTTTCCTTAACCCATTTTTATTAACATGTGAGTAATATGAGAACAGTATAAAACATGTGAAAGATACTAGAAGCAGTATAGACAGGGCAGGTACTGGGAGCAGTATAAAACATGTGAATACTCAGAGCTGTATAAAGCATAGTGAAATATGTACCGAGAACTAGTAAGAAGCATGTGAAGATATAAGAACTATCCTAAGCATGGCAGGTACTGAAAGTAATACAACATGTGAAGATTTAACTTGCTACCTCAAGAATCAGTATTTTAATAGGATTAATACATGTTCTAGCATTAAGAGACAGTAAATGAGTTTGTAGATGTACTTGCCTCGAGCAAAGCAAGAATACTAGTACGAAGATATAGATGTCCGGTGTCCTGTCAATAATGATATACAACTCAGTTTCTAAGTTATGTTCAATATTATACTAGCGGTGTGACACGACTCCTAATTGGATACTAGCCAAGTGGAAACCTAGCATAAAAGTCCAATGTGGGGTGACACAATACCCAAACTAACTTCCTAGGGTCTTTACACTAGTGTAGGGGGTGGTCCAATACTACAATAACCCAATACAACACAAAATATTGAAAGTCGTAATTATTCAATAAATAAATCAAACTGTACACTATGTTCCAACAATTTTTGAGATAGAGAAAAGCTCATATATATATAAAATAAAGTACCAAAATGATCCTTGTTAATTATAGAAATTTATACTAATTTTTCTAGAATTTATAAACCTTCATAAATAATTATTAAAAATTAGCAAACATAAATATACTGAAAATGAATTCTGTTTTTCCATTTCTATAAAATACCAAAAGTGCATATTAAATACTAAAAAATTATAATAAATTAGCTAAATTAACATAGTATCTAAATACAATTTTTCCCATATTTTTACAGAAATTAAAATATATATAAAAATTCAAAAATAGAAAGTAACAATTTTTGGAAAAATAATTAATTATAAATTAAGGATAATACATAAGCAAAATCTACAGATGTTGTCGGATGATAAAATAAATATTACCAACGTGTCCAGAACGGTCAAATTAGCTAGGATAGCCTACCCATAAGTCCAATTTAGACATAGGGGCAAAACCATAATTTTGGGTCAAAATGGTATACGCCGTTGGACACACTTTACACCGAAAAACGTATCAGAAAAGAAGTCTACAAAAGCTAGAAAATTATATGTCCAAGAATCCAGAATGATGATACGAACCCAACGGTATGTCCGAAATGGAATTTCGATGTGACGATCTCAAAATGACACGTTGACACGGACACTTGGTATCCGGTTTGCACCGAAATGCGTACCAGAGCAAATGTCTTCAAAACTCAGCAAATTATATGTCAACGAGTCCAAAATGACGATACGAACTCAACGGTATATCCGGAATAGGATTCCGATGAGCCGATCTCAAAGTGACCCGTTAACTCAAAAAGTGGGACCCGCTTTGCACCAAAATGCGTGCCAGAGCTCACGTTCTCCAAATCAAGCAAACTTTATATAAAAACATGCCAGAACGATGCCACGAGTCTACTGGTGGTGTCAAAAATTGAATTCGGAGTCCCGGATTCAAAAATAGAATTTAACAAGTGTAAATTAAAGAATTCGGACGGCAAACTTTGGCGTCGAATTCGACCAATCAAACGTGCTTATAATGAAACGAAATTTAAAGGAGGCAGAAAGAGGGTTATACCAGCTGCACACAGGAACTGGTAGTGTGCAAAACAGAGCTGCGACGACAAAGATACGAACCTGCGAAGTTGGTGTCACGAAACTGTCCAAAAATAGTTCAATTTAAAATGTCAACTTGGTGGCCAGTTTTGAGGTATCAAACGACAAAATTAACGGACGAAAATTGAAAGGAGTGAAGTGCTATATACCGAGATTACGTCGGAGCAAGGAGTTCACCGATCCAACGGTCGGATCTTCCAAAAAACACGTACAAAGTTGCTGCGACGGAACGCCATTTTCGAGTTCAAAACTCGCGCGCCGACGAGATTCCGTTCAAAATGCACGAATAGCCAATTCGGCACGCCGGAGAGGATGGCAGTGGCCAGGGGGTGTTCGTCGGAGGTGCGCACACCGGTAGGGGGTCGGCCACGGTGGCGGCAGCGCCGTACGGCGGCGCTACGGCGCACAACTGCGGCCCGCGCGCGCGCGTACGTGCGCGCTGCTGCCTACCACAGCTGCTGTCGGAGCTGCTGCTGTGTACGGGCCGGCCTTGCCGGGCACAGCGAGGGTGCAGCGAGGGCGCAGTGGCATGTGGTGGTGGCTTGGGTGATGATGGTGGTGGGAATGATAATGGTGGTTGTGATGAAGATGATGGTGAAAGTGGTGGTGATGATAATAATGTTGATGGTGGTTGCCATGAAGAAGAAGTGGAGGAGAAAGGAAGGAAGCTGGGAATGGGAGGTGGTGGTGTCGGCCATGGAGGAGGAGTAGGTCGGCCGAGTGAGAGGGGGGGTGTGTGTGAGTATTTTGTAATATAAAGAGAGAGAGAGAAAGAAAGAAAGGTGTGTATAAAAAATAGAAAGAGAGAGAGTGATAATTGAGAGATATATTTGAGAGAGTGTGAGAGGAAAGTCGGCTAGGAATAGGGGGAGGGTGCTGGCTGTACTGTGAGGTGGAGAGGGGTGAGGTGGTGTGAGGTGTGTGTGTTAGTAATATAGAAAGAGAGAGAGAGAGAGTGAGAATAGTAGAGAGAGAAAGATATGTAGAGATGTTAATTATAGAGAGAAAGAGAAAGTAGAGAAAATATAGAGAAAGGGAAAAGTAGGTCGGCTAAAGGGGGGTTGTGAGCTGGTGTGTGGGGAGTGAGGGAGTGTAGGTGTAGGTGGAAAGTGAGAGAGAGATGTTTTATATATATAATATATATAAGTAGGGATATATATATATATATATATATATAAAGAGAGATAGAGAGATATTTTCAAAATAGGAGAAATAGGAAAATTGTCACGACCCGATCCCAAATAATTGGGTCGAACCGGATCATGGCCGGCCTGCACCGTGGTTGAGACGGCGACAGTAAGCTGTTCCATTAGCAGGTAACCATAACAACAATATCTATATTTATCACAACTCAATGATCGAAAATTGAAAACTTTATTGAACATTTGAAATAATTACAACTGGAATTTAAAAGTACTGAAATAAAACTGAATTCAAATAAACAGAATTTTTTAAATGAAACAACAAACTGGAAAAGAGAATCTATCTAAACATTCGGCTCTTCGGCCTCAGTCCCTGCGTCCTCCAATGGGGACTCTGGCAGCACTACGGGGTACAGAACAGGGTCGTAGTAGCTGCTGTACAACAGCTCAGCATCCTCAATATCCCCTAGAAATGTATCTCCAGTCAGGAGGGAGCAAAGTACAATTCATGCTAATTTAAACAGTTAAAATGAATAATAGAATCATGCACTTTTAAACAGCTTGAAATAAACAGTTTTCTAGCAGTAAAACAGTGTGATTTGAATAGGCAATGAATATGACTGGCTTGGGTTGTTACAGTAGTATCCTATTGATACGATATGGCTTATCCCCGTGTGAGAGAGGGGTAAGCTAATACAGTTCTAAGTTAACAGTGGATGTGGTCATAAATATTACTCTATTCCCCCATTATCCAACAGTCAATCAGTTAGTGCTCTCAGTGAGAGTTTCGTGTTTGCACCGTGGTTTAAACTTACAGTAAAACGATTATTAAAATAACTGTAAACTAACACAAACTGTACTTGCCTCAAAATGGACTGGACTGGAAAGTTGGAGACTTCGAGATGGGAAATAGGATCGTCCTCGAATTCCTACATTCGAGAAATTGACTCAGAATTCAGGGTTACCAAGCTAACTATACTAGTTGAAATCTCTAATTGTGTCCTAATCAATTTTAAATCTTTATTTATTAAATACGAACTAAACGCGATTATTGGTGCGTTGTAATTAAAATGAGGGAAAGATCATTTAAACTTGTATTTTGGAAAATCTCGTATTTACCAAATTAATTTGATTAAAACTTTGTATTTTTCGTATTTATACATATGAAACTAAATTTCTCATTTTAATGAGAAATACATGATCGTTGTTTTAATATTAAAACTTGTAAATTTCAATGTGAGAAAACTTTATTAATTTTTTATATGAAAATAATTATTATTAGGTTTACGCGTACGCTACAAGAACTCGCAAAACCAGAAAACATTAGAAAATCCTATGCTACCAATTTACAAGTCACAGAGCCAACAACCAGCTGGGCTTATGCCCATTACAATTTATTTACATAAATTGAAATAAGATGAAACGGTCGTTAGTTCTAAAACTCCCCATAAATTAATTATGAGTAAATTAAATAATAATAAAAATAAATTAAATATTTAATGAGTCTCAGATATGGTCCAATCGTCATATAGGCTAATGCCTCAATGTCCGGGCGAAGCCGGTTTCGTTTGCACTTAGCCGGGGCCCATTGACCGATACGGTCGTCGTCCAAAAATCCAAAATATTAATTATTTTCTGAAATCCATTTTAAAATCACTTTAAAAAATAAAATTAAATTTACGGAAAAATCCGGCAGCATTTCCTCTATTTTTGGTCAACCCAAAAACTGGGAAATATGCCAATATTTTCCTGCAAATCCCAAACCAGGGAATCCCAAAATATATATATATAAATAACCACAAACATTCCCAATATTAATTCGGAACGACCCGAAACGAATTCGGGAATCCGAAACCAACCCAAACATCACAGCACAAAAATCGAAAAAATCCGTAAACTAAAATATCTAGAAATCCATTTCCAAAAAGTTTCGGAAATACAAAACAACCCAACAGAAGCTTTCCCGAAGGTTCTCGAGAAATCCCGAAACGAACAGAACTAAGCCAAATCCACAGAATAAATCTAACAATGGTTCCGAAAAAAATTTCGGAACCAAACACGTAACCGAAAGCCGAATTTCCAAAGAAATTTGTGGGCCAAATATCATCATTGACACGGGGAGGAACGAACTACTGTGATTAACCAGGGATTACCCAAAATGACAGAATCCGAAGGGTTGCCTCGGACTCGGGACGCGCAAATCCACAGATCGGACTCGAAATCCAGCGAAGGGTGCTGGACAGGAGCTGTCCAGAACAGCAGGACACTTGATCGGGGTGCGCCGGGGAGAACAGCGTCCGCGTGCTAGGGCACGGGAAGCCGCGGAGGTTGCGCTAGCCGACGACGGAGGGGCACCGGGGGCTGCGGGAGGTGCGCCGGGGCTGGACGCACGCGGGACGCGGCCGGGTCGGCTAGATCGGGGAGGACAGCGCACGGGGGCGCTGGGGTCGGGACGGCACAGGGAGTCGGGCACGGAGGTGCACGCGAGGGCGGCCGGGTCAGGGCCGACGGGGAGATGGCTGCGGGGCGCGGGCGGCCGGCTGGAGGAGGCAGGAGGGCGTCGGGGTGGCGCTGGAAGGGGGCTCGGCTGGAGGAGGCCGCCGGGAGGTCGGAGCTCGGGTCCGCGTGGGGAAGGGTTTACTCCAGGAGAGATGGGTTTGGATGAAGGAAGGGGATGAGTGAAAGGAGTTGGGGAAATAATGGTGGTGAGAATTTTTGTTCTCTGGAGAGATAGAGGGGGTTGTGGTGTGAACGTGTGTGAATGGGTTTAAAAGGAGGAGTGGGTGTTGTGGGTGATGGCTGTGAGTGAAAGAAGAGGGAGATAAGTGTGGGAACAAGGGAACGTGGGGTTAGGAAAGAGAGGGATCTGGTCCAACTTGGACCAGCTCCAAATAATAAAATAATATATATATTTATATAAAGAATCAGATTCAGAATCCAAAAGAGAGGGTTAGGACAGGGTCTGGGTTCGGGAATCAGGTCCTGGGCTCGGGTCTGGTCGACAAACAAAAGCCAATTTTATTATTTTTGAAATTGATTTTAAAAAATCCAAAAATGATACTAATACTAATAATAATATTATGCTAATAATAATAATTCATAAAACCAAAACTGGGTTTCACAATCTTCCCTCCTTAGAAAATTTTATCCTCGAAATTAAAGACAGGGTTAGGGGTTACCTTAAGTCTCAAACAAGTACGGGTACTGCTCTCGCATCTGGTCTTTTCGCTCCCAAGTCGACTCGTCTGGTGAGTTTTGCCGCCACATGATTCTGACTATCAGCGTCACTGAGTTCCTGGTTCTCTTCTCGCCTCTGTCCAATATCACCACTGGCTTTTCTGGCACTGTGAGGCTGGGTCCAATCTCCAGCTCCGAATGGTCCAAGATGTGGCTCGGGTCTGGGATGTAGCATCTCAGCTGCGAAATGTGGAAGACATTGTGGACGCCTTCGAGACTTGGGAGTAGAGCCACCCGATAAGCCACTTCTCCAATCTTGTTGAGTACTTCAAAAGGACCAATATACCTGGGGCTTAACTTTTCTGCTCTGCCGAAACGGATGGTTCCTCTGGTAGGAGAGATCTTCACAAACACACTGTCGCCTTCTTCAAACTCCAAAACCCGTCGGCTGCTATCGGCCCAATGCTTCTGTCTGTCCTGGGCAATTCTGAGCTTGTCTCTGATGATTCTTACCTTCTCTGCTGCATCGGTCACCATCTCTGGTCCAAGCAACACTCGTTCTCCGATGTCATCCCAAGCAAGTGGAGTGCGGCAACGACGTCCATAGAGTGCCTCGAACGGTGTCATACCGATGCTAGCTTGGTAGCTGTTATTGTAAGAGAATTCTACCAAGTGCAAATGGTCTTTCCAAGACCCTCCAAATTCCAAGACGCAGGATCTCAGCATGTCTTCTAGCGTCTGGATTGTTCTCTCCGATTGCCCGTCAGTCTGAGGGTGGTAGGCGGTTGTAACGCCCCAGTCCCAAATACTTGAGACTAGATACGTATCATGCCAGCTGTATACATACGAAATACATGGACCTCGTATGTATACATAAGCTGTAAATGTAGTAATCCAAGACAACTAAATCTCATCCACAAAGATAAATAATAATATAAAAGCAACTTTGAGTTTGTCATGTACACCATAGTTGGGCGGAGACAAAGTCCACTACCAACCAAATTAAATATGGAAAAATATACAAGGAAAGAATTAGCAAGCGAGAGCAAGTGACGAATCCAAGAGTAATCATCACGATGGAATAGAGCGCAAGTCATGGCCTTAGCTAGAGCACCTGCAAGAAGTCACGAAAACACATACCTGGGAAAAAACCAGGTCCTCAGAGGGACGTAACAAGACACATAATATCATGCCAATAAACTGAATAAATAAGCTCAACAGAAAAATATGCATGAGTAAAGGTTCCTAACCATTCTATGTGAATTTCAATTTAGAGGACAACGTTCTACGCAGGGGCTGTCTCAAGCATGTAATAAAGAGTGGCTACAAGTAGCGCTCATCCGAGACACTATCGGCCGGGTAACACGTAGCGCTCATCCGAGACACTATCTTCCAAAATGTGTGTAAAAAGTAGCCCCTAAGCTAGTAGCTGTCCCCTCCCCCCCAATGATACTATACGTGTGTCGTAACCATGACACACAAACACATGTCATTTCCACCACACTGTTTTAATATAGATAACTGTCAAGTCTTCTAATCATGCATCTATTGACAGTTATTCCTACGCATGTGCACGGGTGATCAGCCAACACGCAGGTGACCACTACATGATACTCACAACTCTCACACACAACTCGTGTACAATCGTGACAAGTCAATGAGACACACTAAATTTGACGGTAGTCACTTAACTCTAAGCCAATTGTATAAAATATAGTAATTTGTATTTACATATAATTTAAAAAGAAACAACTAAATCATGCATGATATTGAGCAAGAAATTAAACAGTAAAGACAAGATGTCTTGCCTGGTGTTACGCCTGGTGTCGTGCGAGGATCCGTTGAGTCATGTTTGATGTAAAGACGCCTGAATTCGCGAGGGAATAGAACGCATGATTTAGTTTTCACCATGATGATGACAAATAAAGTTTGTAATATAAAATAAAAAATGTTTATAGTACAAAAATATTTTATTAGTTAAGGAGAAATAAATACATAAATCATGTTAGAGTTTTAAGAAACCAAATTATGCTTTGAAGGTTAACAAAAATAGACAAAGATAATTTTATAAAAATTCATAATACTTTAAAAACAATACTTATTAGTTACCAAAGATAATTTTAAATATATACTTGAAATTTTTAAGTAATCATTTATAATACCTTGGAAATCATATTTGTAGAACTAATTTAGATAAGCACATAAATTATTGAAAAGCATTTTAGGACTGAAAACTATCTTTAAAAATAACAAAAAATTTATAATATTTTATAAATCCAAGGTAGTAAAAATATTAACAATAATATAACAATATAACCACAGTTGTAGTAGTAATAATAATAATAATAATAATAATAATAATAAAACTAATAATAATAATAACATTAATAATTATATTAATAAAAACAGCAGTAATAATTAATAATAATAATTATAATAATAATGATAATAATAATAAAAATAATAACTATTAGTAATAATAATAATAATGATAATAATATAAACAACAGCAATTGCTGTTCTGAGAAAGAAAAGAAAAGAACACGGAAGAGAAAGGAAATGGTGAGAGAGAGGGGAAGAAGAAGCTCACCAGAAAAAAAAACAAGGGGTCGGCGGAGGAGACCGACGTCGGGCGGAGGCTCGGTGATCGGAGGCGAAGACGCGGCGCTCCGGGGAAGAGGCCGGAGTAGGTGCAGTCGGAGAGAGGGGGAACCCACACGGCGGCGCTCCGGTCGGGGAGCACGCGTGTGGCGCGACGCTCCGAGAGAGGACGCGACGGTGGCTCGCTGGTCGGCAGCGGCGGAGGTCGGTGAAGGTGAGTCGGAGAGGAGAGGGATCGCGAAGGGTTTGGAGGACGGCGGTGGTCGGCCGATGTGGGCTGCACGGAGATGGGGCGAGCGGATGGCAGCATGGAGAGGAGCAACTCGCCCGATGGCTCGACCGACGGAGGGCGCGGCGGCGCTCGATCTGTGCGGCGGAGCCAAGGCTACTGCACCCAGACGGAGCTCGAAGAAGGCCGGGCGGCGCTCGGCGTCCGGATGAAGGTGGTGGCGGTCGCGTCTGAGGCCGGGTACGGGCGGATCTGGGCCGGACTCGGCGACGAGGTGGTTCGGCGCTCGGCCAGGAGTGGGGCGCAGCCTACCGTAGGTGCGGGCGAGGTGCTCGGGGCTGCCGCGCCCAGACGGACTTCGGCGGCCGGACGAGGTAAGGGTTTCCAATTTTTCCTTTTTCTAATTTGGGGGTTTGGGTGAAGTCGACGGTGTTGTCGTTGGTCGTTGGTAATGATGATTGTAGTGTTTGCGGGTGGCTGTGGTGGTGGCGATGTGGATATTGACGGGGCAGGGCTGTGGAGTTGGCGGAGAGGAAAGGAAGAGATGGCAGTGATGGTGGTCGTGACGGGGTATCGGGGGTTCTGGTGGGTTGCGGCGAGACGGAGACGTGTTGGTTGATGGAGGTGACGGGGATGTTGATGACGACGACGTAATGGTAATGGCAGCGAGGATGGAAATCGGAGAGGCGTTGTCGTGTCGGGGTTGGTGACGTCGTGTCGGAAATGTCCGACATGACATGGATTGAAGTCCGGGATTGTCGGACTCGGGGATGAATTGTATTTGTATTGGGAAACAATATAGTGGATGGGAAGGGGACACGGACACGATGCACATGTTGGGTTAGAAATTATTTATGGAATAATTATGGAGGAGTACCTGCCTATATATAGGATGTGGGAATACCCATTGGATAAGGATTTGGTTTTGTTTAAACCCAATTAGAAAATTTAAATTAAATCAATTATCAATCCAAATTCAAATGCAAATCAAATCTAATTAAATTTTAGTTTAAAAAATCAATTAGGATAAATCAAATTGCCAATATTTAACCATTTAAATAAATCCATAAATTTAAATCAAGATTTAAATGCCACAATAATTTTAAAATATTTTTCTAAAATACCAATAATATTAATTTCGAAAATAATAAATATTTTTAAATATCTTTTCGAATAATAAAATATTTATATTTAATAATCTCGAAAATAATAATATATAAATTTAATTTAATGTACCTCATATGCAAGGAATATAAAATAGTTTTCTAAATTACCACAAAATAATAAATAAATAAAGTAATAAGATTTTGGTCATCTCAATAGACAACTTTAAGCAAAATACAAATACAATAATTATTATATATATATTATTTGAACTATAAAATAGAAAAAATATTTTTAAAAAGAAATATGTACGCTCGCACATATTCGCACTCGACGAGCAAGAAAATAAATTTCGTACGCGACGTACAATACGACTACGCGGCGTACAATACCAAATTTTAAATCAGTACCAAAATTAAAAAGAAAATTCAGTAGAAATTTAGGGGTTTTACAGCGGTGCTGAACTTCAGTTGTGTTCCCAAGCTGTCATGCAAACTCTTCCAAAAGTGAGAGGTAAATCTAGTATCTCTGTCAGACACAATACTTATCGGAACTCCATGAATCCGGTAGATGTGCCGCATGTACAGTACTGCCAACTTCTCGGTGGATAGACCAACCTTGAAGGGGATAAAGTGAGCTGACTTCATCAGTCGGTCCACGATAACCCAAATGGCATCCTTCCCTCCTTGAGATCGAGGCAGTCTCGATACAAAATCCATTGTTATGTGCTCCCATTTTTACTCCGGAATGTCAAGCGGCTGCAATAATCCTGCTGGTCTCTGTCTGCTGGCTTTAACTTGTTGACAAATTAAAGATCTAACCATATGCCTGGATACGTCCTTCTTCATTCCATACCACCACACTATTGTACGCATATCCCGGTATATTTTGTTGGCTCCAGGATGTATAGAATACTGCGACTGGTGCGCTTCTTGTATCAGCTCATTCCTCAGTTCGCCAGTTGGTACGCAAAGCCTCGTACCATTCTTCAGTGCTTCGTCACTGGCGATTGAGAATCCTTTCAGTGTTCCTACCAGTACTTGGTCTCTGAGTTTGCAAAGCGTCTCGTCTTGGAATTGTGCCTCCTTGACTCTGTCCATCAGACTTGAACGCACTTGCAACTGGATCAATGATGATTCAGCTCCTGGTACGATGGCTTCTCTTCCAAGTTTCTTCATCTCTTCTTCAGGCAGTACAATTTCCAATCCAAGCTTCTCCATGTCCTCCAGCAAATGACGCTCCTTGGTCAAGAACATTGCCATCGAGTATCGACTAAGTGCATCTGCAACAACATTAGCCTTACCCGGATGATATTGCAGGTTGATGTCAAAATCCTTCATCAGCTCCAGCCATCGTCTCTGTCTCATGTTCAGCTCCTTCTGAGTGAAAATATATTTCAGACTTTTATGGTCTGTAAATATTTCTACTCTCTCTCCATAAAGATAGTGCTTCCATAGCTTCAATACAAATATCACTGCTGCAAGCTCCAAATCATGTGTGGGATAGTTCTTCTCATGAGTCCGTAATTGCCTAGATGCGTAAGCAATTACTTTTCCGTGTTGTTGAAGAACACAGCCCAATCTCTTACCGGAAGCATCACTATTGATTGAGAAACCGCCGGTACCTGCGGGTAGCGCAAGTATCGGTGCCGTTGTAAGCCTCTTCTTCAGTTCCTCAAAAGCTGACTGGCAAGCTTTCGACCAAATGAATTCCTCGTTCTTCCTGGTAAGCTTCGTCATTGGTTCAGCAATCTTGGAGAAATCCTTCACGAACTTTCGATAGTAGCCAGCCAAACCCAAAAAGCTTCTGATCTCTGCAACCGAGCTTGGTGCAGTCCACTTCTCAATAGCAGCTATCTTTTTTGGATCTACTGAAATTCCTTTTTCTGTGACAACATGGCCCAAAAATTCTACTTTGTCTAAAAAGAATTTACATTTGGATAGCTTACCATAGAGCTTCTCCTTCCTCAAGGTACTCAGCACTTTTCTCAGGTGTTCTTCATGCTCTTCCTCGGTCTTCGAGTAGATCAGTATGTCATCGATGAAGACAACAACAAACTGATCTAGGTATTCATGGAAAACCTTGTTCATGAGGTTCATGAATACTACAGGAGCATTCGTCAGTCCAAACGGCATGACCAAGAATTCAAATTGCCCATACTTGGTGTTAAACGCCGTCTTGGGAATATCCTCTTTCCTGACCTTGATTCGATGGTAGCCTGATCTGAGATCTATCTTCGAAAATATCTTGGCTCCACTCAGTTGATCAAACATGTCGTCGATCCGGGGCAGAGGGTACTTGTTCTTGATAGTGATGTTGTTCAGCGCCCGGTAGTCAATACACATTCGTACGGTTCCATCCTTCTTGGGCACGAACAAAACTGGTGCTCCCCAGGGTGAAGCCCCATCTCTGATAAATTCTTGTGTCTTCAGCTCGTCGATCTGGTCTTTTATCTCTTTTGCCTCCTTAGGGTTGACTCTGCAGCATCCCTGAGAAATAGAGAAAGAGCCGGGTACTAGATCGATGGTGAATTCCACACCTCGATCTGGCGGCAATCCCGGAAGACTATCTGGAAAGACATCCATAAATTCTACTATGATAGGGTGAGGAGGCCCGGGTTCTTCGATGATTGAGGAGTAGGTAACACTCTTCATGTCTTCCGGAGCTCGAGAGATTTCAAACTCCGGTTCTCCTGGTGGACTGAAGATGACACATCCTCAGTGATAATTTATCAGCGCATGCTGCTCACTTAACCAGTCCATCCCTAGGACTACATCATAGTTGGGCAGGGGCATCACTAGTAAGGGTGTTAAGAATTGATGGCCTGAGATAGTGATGGGACAGTTACAAGCCTCGGTGATGGGTATAGGTCCACCATCGATCATAACTCTACTAATCACCTTGCTAAGTCCCGTATCTATGTGGTGTGCAGAAATAAACTCTGATGATATGAAAGTATGTGATGCACTCGAATCAAATAATGCTAGAGCAGGATGTAAAAACACATAAATGGAACCTGTGATGATATCAGCGGTGGGTTCCTGCTCTGGGTCCTGCTCGTCAGCTGTTAGGGCAAAAGCTCGCCCGGTCTTCTGCTGGTGCTGTCCGAACCATTGTTGCTGAGTAGGTAGGGGAGCTCTTTGCTGATTTGTTCCGGTCCGGTGGACTGACGAGGGGCAGTCCTTCACTTGATGGGTGGCAGACCCACAGACTAGACAGTGTCCTAGTCTTTTCCTGCATATGTTCGACTGATGTCCTGGCCTCTTGTAATAATCACAGACAGGGATCTGCCTCTGAGGCGACTTGTCATTAGTCCTTGTCTGATGGTGCTGTTGCTGGTGGTGCGAAGGCCTGTTGTTGTTATTGTTGGGCCTCTTCTGGTTACCCTGGAAGTTGCTAGTTCCAGGATACTCCCTCTTGGATCGAGAAGGCTGGCACTTCTCCACGTCCTGAGCTCGTATCAGGGTCCTCTCATATGTCTTAGCGCCACCTGCGATCATAGGGGTGCGAATCTCTTCTCTTAATCCATACCTGAATCGTTCAACACAATCCTTGGGGTCAGCAACCAGGTTCTGGGCAAATCGGCTAAGTCGGCCGAACTCTGCCGTATATTCACTGACCGTCATGTTCCCTTGCTTCAGGTCTTGGAATTTCCTTTCCATCTCCCACATCTCCGATGTTGGAAAGAACTTCCTGCGAAACAGCCTCTTGAAGGTGTCCCAGTCGAGCTGCTTGTCCTGGAGTCAGGGTTCATTTCGATACCAGGTGCTCACCACGTCTTATAACTGGAGTCCTACTGCTTCGGTCTTGAGGTCCTCTGGGAGTCGAACGACGCTCAAGAGACGCTCCATGCTATCTAGCCATTCATCGGCGTAGATGATACCCTCGGTTCCTTTGAAAGGTCGAGGGCCTTGCTTCTTAAAGCTCTCTATATCTCCGACCTTCATGTAATAATACGCCTCTAATCAAAAGAATGGCCTTAATGATATAAAACTTAACTCCTGAATTATGCTTACCTTGGTAGGTCGTAGCTCCGATGAAGTGTTTCCTCCTCTTTCGAGGGCAGCCATAGCCACATTGAGGGCATTCTCCATGCCTTCTCTCATAATCGCGGTCTGCTCGCGATGGGCTTCAGCTTGGGCTACAGTCTGTTCTCGGTGAGCTTCTGCTTGAGCTCTCTGTGCTTAAAGCACTCCTCGTAGCATACCCACTAGATCAGTGGGGTCTACGGGCACTGGTGGGACAGCTGGTGCGGCCACTACCACAGGGGTCTGCGGCTCAGCCTGGGAAAGTGCCGGTTTCGCCGTTTGTACTGTAGTAGCGTAAATGGGTCGGGGTGCTAGTGCAGCATGGGGACGGTCAGTCAGCTGCAAGGGAGGTTGGTCCCGACGTGCTTGAGGAGGGGTGTGATCGGTAGATGACACCTCATCATCAGCAGGGTCGGATCGGGTAGTCTTCCCTTTGGCCATAATCTAGAAGGTTTAGGGTACAAACATAAGCAAGGTATCCTACCAGTCTATAATCAATCAAAAATATTTATTTATATATAAATCGGACCTATGTTGTGACAAATCAATGTTCTAGTGTTCTAATTGTTTCTAGGTATATTTTTCTAAGTTGTTGTATGGACCTGCATGGGTCACCACAAAAAATATGTCATGATCCGATCCCAAATAATTAGGTCGAACCGGATCATGCCCAGCCTGCACCGTGGTTGAGACGGCGGCAGTAAGCTGTTCCATTAGCAGGTAACCATAACAACAACATCTATATTTGTCATAATTCAATGATCGGAAATTGAAAACTTTATTGAACATTTAAAATAATTACAACTGGAATTTAAAAGTACTGAAATAAAACTGAATTCAAATAAACAGAATTTTTCAAATGAAACAACAAACTGGAAAAGAGAATCTATCTAAACATTCGGCTCTTCGGCCTCAGTCCCTGCGTCCTCCAATGGGGACTCTGGCAGCACTACGGGGTACAGAACAGGGTCGTAGTAGCTGCTGTACAACAGCTCAACGTCCTCAATATTTCCTAAAAATGTATCTCTAGTCAGGAGGGAGCAAAGTTGTCACCCCCGTTTTCCGTTCTACGTATTTCCAGTATACGTATACGGAATCCTGACATGTATTTTTATTTTTCTGCCTGGCTAGCTAATTTCAGTTTAATCTTGATTAGGTTCATCATGGCATGTAATGGTTTAACTTGGTTTATTTTGGGTTGGCTTGGTTTATTCTTTGGTTCATCATGTTAAACCCACCACCTTCCCCCTTTATAACCCACCTAACTTTTTTTTCTCCTCCACTTTCTTATTAACTCTTCTTCCTTCTCCATTAAACCCACCACCAACCAAGAACACCCCTTAAGCAAGTGCAACTTGCTTCCACAAGAGAACTTATTTTATTGTTCCAATAGCTTCTTCTCATGTTTCTAAGACACATTAGAACTTGTCATTTTCCATTTTGAGGCTTTGATTTTTGTAGATCTAGAAATTGGTCATTTTCAGATTTTGGTGGTTTTGATCTATCAAACTCCTTTGTTTTCAAGTTTTGATGGTTCCATGTTGTAGAGAATTTCATTCTACCCAATTTTGACCATTGGAAAGTTGGATTTGGACTTGTTTTGACTAAGTTATGGATTTTTGAAGCTTTGGGTTCAACCATGGAATTCCTGCTGCTTTGGAGAAGACAGTGAGCAGTGTGCGCAAGATTTTTAGCTTGTGCCATTGAGTTGCGTGCGCTCTTTAGCACAGCACAGTCTGACTCGAGCGCAGTCTGACTCGAGCGCAGTCTGACTTGTGCGCAGTCTGACACGAGCGCAGTCTGACCTCGTGCGCAGTCTGACTCGTGCGCAGTCTGACTCGTGCGCAGTCTGACCTCGTGCGTAGTCTGACTTGTGTGCAATCTGATGCAGGCGCAGTCTGACTCGTGCGCAACCAGACTCAGGCGCAACCTAGCCTCGCGCAGCCTAGTGCCTGGCGCAACATGACTTGGCCTGACTCTTCCTGGCGCAACTTGACCCCACCTTTTGCATTTTAGTGATTGGCACCCCTAGTGCCTAGGCGCAACCTGATGTTCAGACGCAACTGGACTTGACCCTACTTGCCTTAGCGCAACCTGTTACCCTGGCACAACTTGGCTAGTGCCACTTCTTGGCCATAGTACCCCTTGCTCCTCCCCCTTGGGCGCATTATGTCCCCATATCCCCCTTTTTATGATTTTTGCACCCATTTTATATCCTTACGCCTTTTGATATAAACTCGACATGAACCCGATGTGATCATGACATTATTTATGAATGTTAATCGGAACACGGCTTAGTGATGGAATTTCATGATCAGTGACCCGTTGTGGTGTACTTACATAAACACGAAATGGCATTATGACCTTATAGGATAACTCTTGATAGTGACCCGCCGTGGTGCACTCTTGACAAGTAATTTGACATGATAATTCTTGATGGTGGTCCGTTGTGACGCACCCTTGCCTTGATAAGTAATCTTGATAAGCAACCCGACATGATAACCTTGATACGCTGTTGCGACGGCTAACTTGACATGCAAAGTAAATTCTTGACACCGTAGGTGATTGTATCGAATATGCTTGTAGAAGCAACCAGTCTTATCTTGCATCATGTCTAGGACATGTATCCCTGGTTACCACGGTCAGGGATTCATACTGAATCTGACTAGGTTAATGACTAGATTGATCAAGTAGAGCATATAGAGAGGTATTCCGGCTACAAGCAATCCCGTTATCTGGGCGCCTTCCTTGATGGACTTGTAGCCTGCCGACGAGTAGGGCACATTTCCAGCTCACTGTTATGTGGAGCACTACATGAAACGATTACTATGCACACTGTCATGTGTTGCATCCAAGTCACCTAACAAGGCATGATAACTCTAAGCTTAAACCTTGCGTCTGGATAACCTGGATAGTCTGCAGGGCTTGTGGCCGTAGGCGTACCTCATTGCATCTCGCTAGTAACTAAGCTTGTGATAACCCTAGTTAGTTAAGTATCAAGTCGTACCCTTTGCTTGGCCGTAAATGATGGATGGAGTCCTATCTTGTCTAGTCTTGCCTAGATCCGGTGCATGGAAATCTCCGGACATGCTTGTTTATGCTTTACTTTATCGATAATTGGTTCGAGGCTAAGTTCTGTTCAGGTGAAGGGTTACAACCTCGGTCCTTGTTTGGTTTACGGGTTGTAACTTGGGTACCGGAATAGTCCTCTAGTTATCTTATCGTTTATCATCCTCTTTTCTTTAACTCATGTCTTATGTTATTTCACCTATGACTTTATGTGCTGACATGCTGGTTTTAGTTCTTAAGTGGAGCCCCCTTTGTGGCACTTGCTCTTTCTAGGGTCTGACCCAGCTGGTTTTGTATGGCCAGATTTCGGAGCAGCTACCGAGGATCTCCCAACTTTTCTGCCAGATGGTGAACACTAGAAGGAATCCCGGCAATGACTGGGTTTTTATCTTGCTCTCCTACTCCCTTGTAAAAATATTCTTTTGAGGCGTTTAGCCGCCGAGCAAGTGTTAGCTCGTTTGCAACTTTAATTACTGTCTGCCTACGGGCTGTAGCATGATTGACAAATCCTAGGGTTGATCATGTATGACTTAAACTCTTGCTAGTCTTCGTATTTTGTATGACTAGCTTCATGATCATCTGAATATGTAATGTATGGGACGCCTTACTTTGTATGTCTGATGATCTACCATCTTGTTATATCTACTCGCTTGCTGGAGATTGAGACACTAGGCTTGTTATTGACCTTAAGAGACTAATGGCTTGTAGTAAACCCTCATGCATCTAGACAGCCGTGACCGTATTGCGAGGTGAGATTCACTTCAATGTACGTAGCTGGCTGTGTCTGTCCCCCGCTCTTCAGTATTCTGGTTCTGGGGCATGACAAAAGTACAATTTATGCTAATTTAAACAGTTAAAATGAATAATAGAATCATGCACTTTTAAACAGCTTGAAATAAACAGTTTTCTTGCAGTAAAACAGTATGATTTGAATAGGCAATGAATATGACCGGCTTGGGTTGTTACAGTAGTATCCTATTGATACGATATGGCTTATCCCCGTGTGAGAGAGGGGTAAGCTAATACAGTTCTAAGTTAACAGTGAATGTGGTCATAAACATTACTCTATTCCCCCAGTACCCAACAGTCAATCAGTCAGTCCTCTCAGAGAGAGTTTCATGTTTGCATCGTAGTTTAAACTTGCAGTAAAACGATTATTAAAATAACTGTAAACTAACACAATCTGTACTTGCCTCAAAATGGACTGGACTGGAAAGTTGGAGACTTCGAGATGGGAATTAGGATCGTCCTCAAATTCCTACATTCGAGAAATTGACTCAGAATCCAGGGTTACCAAGCTAACTATACTAGTTGAAATCTCTAATTGTGTCCAAATCAATTTTAAATCTTTGTTTATTAAACACGAACTAAATGCGATTATTGGTGCGTTGTAATTAAAACGAGGAAAAGATCATTTAAACTTGTATTTTGGAAAATCTCGTATTTACCAAATTAATTTGATTAAAACTTTGTATTTTTCGTATTTATACATATGAAACTAAATTTCTTATTTTAATGAGAAATACATGATCGTTGTTTTAATATTAAAACTTGTAAATTTTAATGTGAAAAAACTTTATTAATTTTTTTATATGAAAATAATTATTATTAGGTTTACGCGTACGCTACAAGAACTCGCAAAACCAGAAAACAGCAGAAAATCCTACGCTACCAATTTACAAGTCACAGAGCCAACAACCAGCTGGGCTTATGCCCATTACAATTTATTTACATAAATTGAAATAAGATGAAACGGTCGTTAGTTCAAAAACTCCCTATAAATTAATTATGAGTAAATTAAATAATAATAATAATAAATTAAATATTTAATGAGTCTCAGATATGGTCCAATCGTCATATAGGCTAATGCCTCAACGTCCGGGCGAAGTCGGTTTCGTTTACACTTAGCCGGGGCCCATTGACCGATACAGTCGTCGCCCAAAAATCCAAAATATTAATTATTTTCTGAAATCCATTTTAAAATCACTTTAAAAAATATAATTAAATTTACGAAAAAATCTGGCAGCATTTCCTCTATTTTTGGTCAACCCAAAAACTGGAAAATATGCTAATATTTTCCTGCAAATCCCAAACCAGGGAATCCCAAAATATATATATATAAATAACCACAAACATTTCCAATATTAATTCGGAATGACCCGAAACGAATTCGGGAATCCGAAACCAACCCAAACATCACAGCACAAAAATCGAAAAAATCCGAAAACTAAAATATCTAGAAATCCATTTCCGAAAAGTTTCGGAAATGCAAAACAACCCAACAGAAGCTTTTCCGAAGGTTCTCGGGAAATCCCGAAACGAACAGAACTAAGCCAAATCTACAGAATAAATCTAACAATGGTTCCGGAAAAATTCCCGGAACCAAACACGTAACCGAAAGCCGAATTTCTGAAGAAATTCGTGGGCCAAATATCATTATTGACACGGGGAGGGACGAACTACTGTGATTAACCAGGGATTACCCAAAATAACAGAATTCGAAGGGTTGCCTCGGACTCGGGATGCACAAATCCACGGATCGGACTCGAAATCCAGCGAAGGGTGCTGGACAGGAGCTGTCCAGAACAGCAGGGCACGTGATCGGGGTGCACCGGGGAGAACAGCGTCCGCGTGCTAGGGCACGGGAAGCCGCGAGGGTTGCGCTGGACGGCGGCGGAGGGGCGCCTGGGGCTGCGGGAGGCGTGCCTGGGCTGGGCGCGCGCGGGGCGCGGCCGGATCGGCTGGATCGGGGAGGACAGCGCACGGGGAAGCTGGGGTCAGGGCGGCACATGGAGTCGGGCACGGAGGTGCGCGCGAGGGCGGCCGGGTCGGGGCCGACGGGGAGACGGCTGCGAGGCGCGGGCGGCCGGCTGGAGGAGGCCGACGGGCGTCGAGGTGGCGCTGGAAGGGGGCTCGGCTGGAGGAGGCCGACGGGAGGCCGGAGCTCGAGTCCGCGTGGGGAAGGGTTTGCTCCAGGAGAGATGGGTTTAGGTGAAGGAAGGGGATAAGTGAAAGGAGTTGGGGAAATAATGGTGGTGAGAATTTTTGTTCTCTGGAGAGATAGAGGGGGTTGTGGTGTGAACGTGTGTGAATGGGTTTAAAAGGAGGAGTGGGTGTTGTGGGTGATAGCTGTGAGTGAACGAAGGGGGAGATAAGTGTGGGAACAAGGGAACGTGGGGTTAGGAAAGAGAGGGATCTGGTCCAACTTGGACCAGCTCCAAATAATAAAATAATATATTTTTTTATATAAAGAATCAGATTCAGAATCCAAAAGATAGGGTTAGGACCGGGTCTGGGTTCGGGAATCGGGTCCTGGGCTCGGGTCTGGTCGACAAACAAAAGCCAATTTTATTATTTTCGAAATTGATTTTAAAAACCAAAAAATGATACTAATAATAATATTATTATTATGCTAATAATAATTCATAAAACCAAAACTGGGTTTCACAAAAATTATGTGGAGTATTTGGTCAGTCATGAAAGAATAATATGGAGCTTGGGTTCGGATTCAGTCGAGCCGGGTCGGGTCAAAATCGGACAGGAGGCAATAATTAAATTAAATATGTATTATGATCACGGGTAAATAATAATATGCGGGGACTCCAATAAATGGGACACAAGCGACATGTGGGTAGTAGGCTTCATGTGGGCCACGTCCATACTTTGGGTCGACTAGGTTGGATCGATGTCGTGTCCCAAAATTAAATGGAAATTAAATCAGGTTTTACGGTAGATAATTAATCGGCCTAAATTGACTCGAAAATTGTGCGAAGAAAATGGAGCACAAAATGGAGTGTCTGAATGGGACACGAAGGTCATGGATGAAGACGTCTCTACTAGATCATTCATGAAAAGTTGGTTCTGAGAAAACGACTGGTCTGGTGCTCCTAAATTAAAAGTCACGGTGAAGTGCAAACGATGATCAAAGATAAAAGTGGAAATAATTATTCAACGACTAATTGGTCTAAGTTGACCCAAAGTTGCGCGATACAAAAAGAGCACAAGGGAACGAGTTCAAGTGGGACAGGATATATCAAAACGAAGATAGTCTTATCTACTTCAAAACTCGTGAAGAGAGTTTCTAGAGATTGGCATCCCTGACGCTCCAGAAGTCAAAGTTACGAAAAAGGACATTAATGATCACAAACAATTAAATAATAGAATATTTATCGAAAACAATTTATTTAGAAAATTTAAAATAGCCCTAAAATTCAGGGGGCTTACATTCTACCCCCCTTACAAGAATTTTGTTCTCGAAATTAAAAATCATCCAATAGGTCAAACTATAACATGTAGCTGCTCTGGCTACGATACTCAATCTACTACCCTTGAAATCATCTCTTCCGTTTCTCTTTACAATCTTTTTGGTTCAGGTTCAACAAAGGTACTTCTATCATAAACTACGTCATATATCCTTTAAAATCTTCCATACTAACATGAAACTTTTATGTATACCCTAAACTATAGGTCATTCTCTGGGTATGTTTATAAGCCTAAAATGCTTAATTATCAACCATATCTTCAACCTCAATTGTAAATTCTGGATTTCTTATCGTATCCTAAGTATCCATATTCTATCAATCCACAGTTCCTTTGCATCATTTGTCGTCAATCCTTTCCTACAGTTTCTCCTTGAAATTATACGTTCAATTCTTATCCTTGGCGTAGACCCTTCTTCTTTTACTCAACAAGTCCTCCGAATATAAATCCTCGATTTCAAAACTCCCGATTTATTAATTACCAATGTACATATGTCTTTGTCTTGTTCCTTGTCTTTTTAACTGATATCTTTCCGATCTCGTATGCAATATTATATCTCATTCTAACTTATTTTATATCAATCCACATATCGATCTACCCTCTAATCACATGTAATTAGCTATAGATAACCAACCAAAATTCTACAAATGCTAAATCCTCAACTTCTAAGCACAAGATTCTAATCCTCAATCCATAGTCACAATAATATAATATCTCATTATTCCATCTTAGATACCCTATCATCGAGTCATACTATCAATACAATCGTTCTTAATGGTTTCCAAGTCTGCTACAGTCAGTCACCCATACTTGTCCTATAAGCTTAATCTAACCAATCCCTAGGAAAAGTATTTATCACAATCACACAATACATTTATAGTTATACTACAGAATCAGTTAACAAGGTTTGGCTATTTCGGTCGTCTTTCAAATAAAAGGTTACAAGGCATAAGACTGAGTCAAGCAATCCATAACAGTGTCCAAACAAGTTAAAGGGTCAAGCAAGACAGAAAAGTTCGTCAAAATCTCTCCATGAATGGTATGAAGACAATGAGATGCATGACGAGAAGAATTACCCAAGAGGTTAACGAAGAAGAGTTTAGTCAAGTCATAGGAAAGATGAAACACAAAAATAATTATGTCCAAAAGATAACATGAAAGCAATCCTGTTAGAGAGTCCTAGAGAACCTATAATCCTAGTTGTAGATGTAGATAGGACAGAGTTAATCAAGACGGGGAAGAATGATGATAAGAATTTGTTCTTGCTCATTTGGTCATAATAAAGTGAACCAAGTTGAGATATGATCTGATAACCATACACGTCTTCCTGAAATCATGTTGCCAGAATTTTTGCCACACCAGTAAGCTTATATGCAATAAACGATAGAGTCATAACTAAGGTATACACCCTATAATCATGTTATCTAGAATCCTCGCCACGCCATCCGGTATGGCTGCGAGAAAATCTAAATTCTAAAACTAGGATAAGTATATCAGAAATCAGGATCTATGTTTTTGTCATACCAGCTAATATGGCTGCGATAAATTCTAAACTCCATAACTAAAGCAGACGTTTACCTTATCAGGATATATCATAATTCAATCCACAAAATTTATCACGATGCAAGATCAAAGTCAATAACGAAAAATCTGAAATTAAATTCAACAACGAATTTAGATGAGAGCAAATAAAACAGGTGAAAATAGATTTAGAGATAAGATTAGAGTAAGATCCTCAGGGGTCATCCCAAGGGTACTATCCTGGTCAAAATTGTAACACACTGAATTTCAAGCAAAAGACTAAATACAGTTAACGATCCTATGCTGTGATGAGTTCTCCTATGTTGCAATCCTAGAAATCATCTAGGTGTTCTAAATGTTATTCCTAATGTTATCAAGTTGTCCTAGATCCTAATTGTAGGCATGCTTGGTACAATAACGTAACCAAACAATTTAAGTCTGGACCTCCATGTCCAGCCTACGCTTGGTTAAAGCGTAGTAAGCTGTTCTAAAAATAGACAATAAAGGATCTAAGCTGCTAACAGTTCTAAAATCATATTTAAAAGGTTCTTCACAACACAGCATCTATAAGCGAAGGTAAACAAGTACAGACTTAATAATACACTTCCAAGTATCTAACTGGAGACAAAGTCCAGTATCCAAATATAATTACAGACCAAAATCTAAGTCTCAAAACACATAAAAGATATCTAAGCAAGGTTCCCCGCTGGGGCCTCTTCTGGAGCTAAGGCCAGGTCCTCAAAATTAGTGCCATAACATGTAACACATAGCATTTCCTCCTCGGAAAGTGAACCTACAACGTTATCCTGTCAGGACAGGAGCAAGTACAACCTCTATAACTAAAGTACTGAATATATAATGAAAGAGATGTACGACAAGAAATATGGTGTGATAAGTCTATAAAACAGGAAATACTGGAAACATGGCCTCATGGTACAACTGGGATCACAGTATCATAATAACACAAGGAACATGGCATATCTCATAGTCTATTATGGCAATACATATTCATTTTAAAGTTTAAAACTGTAGTAGGTGAGTGATCAGTCAATATGTAAAATAGGATGTACAGTGGTATATATCAATTTTCTGAAGTATACATACGCACAGTTAACGACATCGGTGTACATCCGTACACAAATGCGGGACCAGACATATGACACATATACATATAGAATGTAACGGTGCTCGGTAAATACATACGGAGAAGGGGGTCATGACCACGTACACTACTAGCAGTTTTCCCTTAACCCGTTTTTATTAACATGTGAGTGATACGAGAACAGTATAAAACATGTAAAAGATACTGGGAGCAGTATAGGTAGGGCAGGTACTGGAAGCAGTATAAAACATGTGAATACTCAAAGCAGTATAAAGCATAGTGAAACATGTACCGAAAACTAGTAAGAAGCATGTGAAGATATAAGAACTATCCTAAGCATGGCAGGTACTGAAAGTAATCCAACATGTGAAGATTTAACTTGCTACCTCAAGGATCAGTATT